>OZ025275.1:8034848-8057829 GCA_964019165.1 Mastigias papua | reverse complement strand
CATGCACTGTACGGGTACTGCTTAGTACAACTGAATTCATCAATGACAATGAATTTAATCTCAAATTTCATTCTAAAATGATGAAAAAAGAGGAAACATTTCAATGACCTACCTCAAGAACAGATCGCAGATACAAGATCCTCAGTTGGTCGGATGAAGCACTTGGAATTTTGGAAAATATCCATTTGAAGAACCTAATATATAATCAATGATACTATTTTCAAATACAATTTCTTAACTTACAGCTCATACCGTAACAGACAAATGATACCTCCCCATCCACCAACTGAAAGAAATATACCCATAAAACGCGAGTCCTCAAATAAGAAATTCCTAGTCATGGCCTCCCCAGTAGCTTATCGACCATTAAATGCGCCCACCATCAAACCTATTCCATCTTAGATCTTTTTACTAAGACATTTAGGTTCTTCCTTCTCGATATACAGGCCAGTCACCCTTATGTGAGCTTTCTCACAAAGGGTGAAACTCCCCTTCATCAATATTGCCAATTTGAAAAACCTTATATCCTATGAAACAACAATGTAGGTGTATTACTCTAATAAAACCTATCTGAAGAAACAACTGTTGAGAACAAAGTAAATCCCACTAACCTATATATATATATATATATATATATATATATATATATATATATATATATATATATATATATATATATATATATATATATATATATATATATATATATATATATATATATATATATATATACATACAATACATCTTCTTTATTCACAGTAGACATCATGGAATTACATACAATTATTTATCTAAATCTAAATATTCATTTCAATTTACACAGCATCTACTTTTCTGGTCAATGAGGATACATACTGTCAAGTAGTAAATATCTCAAGACAGCTACTTAATCTATTCAATTCTATATATCTACACACAATATTATCAGAAATACATTGATGAATCTTCATAGATAATGAAAAATATGAAAATGAAAATAAAACCTTTCACTATCTGTACCAAGCCGTTGAGCAAGAGAACCATACAACAAGACAATATGATCTTTGATGTCATTGTGGCCCCTGAAAAAGATAGTAGCTCAGCCACTGTCACACAAGCAGCAACAATGGAATAAACTGAGGGGTCATTCATCTACTCTGTATGAACCATTATGCAAAACTTTGACCCCGCCTCCCATTGAACGCACATGCGCACTAAGTAGGAACCCTACTTTAGCATACATACCTATCTGACCCCCTATCCCTATCTCTAGATGGAAATTTGTAAATATCACTTATACATAAAATGCCATACATTCTCTGATGCCTGACAGATGATCCCAAATGCTCCGTAAATAAATAGGACCAGTAAAGACTGCTAAAAGTTATGCCAACACCACCATAGTGGTGGTCTACGAACATGCATTCAGTAATAGAACATACAGTCTTCTTACAAATGAGGATATTACAGACTACTTGCACAAAGAGCACCTAGTTTTGACAGAACTATCAAATTAGATATTCAATACATCAAAGCTGACGACCAAAATAAAGGAACAAGGGATGAGTGGTGGATGAAAACACAATGCAGTTGCATGCTAGCTTCTACCTAAATAAACTGAAAAATATGAAGGATTGTTATTTATATATATGCTACATAAAACACCATATCTTGTTATTTTGGCTCGAGTCATCATAGAAAATCACTAGAACATGCAGCTGTTGGTTCTATAGTTCTCGCCTTAAAAAATTTCACCTTACATTGCTGAAAGTGCGATGACATTTCAACCCCCGGTGCTATTTCAATCCCTGGTTTGAAATTTCTATGATGTACTTGAGAACTGAAATCAGCAAAGTATTCAGTGGAAAGGTGAAATGGAATTTCAACATCGTCAGATGGATTCACATTCCCCAAGGGGTGGAAACCTGTAATCAAGTCTCAATTCAAGGCATAATATCTAGTCCATTAGACACATTACATACATATATATAGATAAATATATATATATATATATATATATATATATATATATATATATATATATATATATATATATATATATATATATATATATATATATATATATATATATATATGTATATGTATATGTATGTATATATATATGTATATGTATATGTATATGTGTATATATATATATGTATATGTATATATATATATATATATATATATATATATATATATATATATATATATATATATATATATATATATATATATATATATATATGTATACGTATATATATATATATATATATATATATATATATATATATATATATATATATATATATATATATATATATATATATATATATATATATATATATATATATATATATATATATATATATATATATATATATATATATATATATATATATATATATATATATATATATATATATATATATATATATATATATATAAGATCTTGCTTGCACTATGATCCGAAAATTATCGTCTGAATGCGCCAAAACATATTCAGACGATAATTTTCGGATCATAGGGCAAGCAAGATCGTCCTTTCATTTAAGTGTTTTGGAATCTGTTTACATAAAGACTCAAAACCCAGTCTTGTGTAAACAAAAAGAGTTCATTTTCTCACTTGGACTCTTCAAGTAAACAATGGTGAATAGATGCAAATGGCCAATCATATGGCTAACTGGACACATTATTCATCATATCACGTGTACCCGCATCTGGCGATAAATTTCGGTTCACCTTTCGGTCGCTATCCGACGTTTCATACTCTGACGAGTGGCGGACGAAAATAAGCTTTCAATATGGTTAAAACATGGTACCACTTTTTCGTGATATATATATAGACCCTCAAGAAACAATTTCAACTTTTAAAACGTTTCGGCACAAGCCTTCATCAGTTATAACATTCCAGGTACATACAGCGCATATATAGCGATAAACACAAAAGAACAATATCTAATTAACTTACGACAATACAACGCTTTACACAATGAAACTGGACTTACAATGGATAGCATTTGAAATTGAATGGAAGGGAAATTATATTTAACATAAGAGAAAAGGGTGTTGGAGAAGCTGATACCAACCGTCCCAGCGGGGTATAGAGAAAACCATGCGAGAACAAAGTGGGTGTGAAGTAACATAAAATTTATCCTGCTCTTTTAATTTTATGTTATGGTTTCTACTTTTATTCAGTTATGCTTGTCTATTAAATTATTTATGTCGCACCTTTTCTTACGATATCTCTCTCCTCTCAATATCGTCCTTTCTAGGTCATATTGGGTTTCCTTTTCATTTTATGTTACTTCACACCCACTTTGTTCTCGCATGGTTTTCTCTATACCCCGCTGGGACGGTAGGTATCAGCTTCTCCAACACACTTTTCTCTTATGTTAAATATAATTTCCCTTCCATTCAATTTCAACTGCTATCCATTGTAAGTCCAGTTTCATTGTGTAAAGTGTTCTATTGTCGTAAGTTAATTAGATATTGTTCCTTTGTTTTTATCGTTATATATGCGCTGTATGTACCTGGAATGTTATAACTGATGAAGGCTTGTGCCGAAACGTTTTAAAAGTTGGAATTTTTTCTTGAGGGTCTATTTATGTCTTTAAAAATTTCTTTATGATTGGAGCTATTTGAGTGTATATATATATATATATATATATATATATATATATATATATATATATATCACTATAGCACGAAAAAGCGAGAACATTGCTTTAGCATACCGAAAGCTTTTTTTTCGTCCGACACTCGTCAGAGTATGACACGTCGGATAGCGACCGAAAGGTGAAACGAAATATATAGCCAGATGCGGGTACACGTGATATGATGAATAATGCGTCTATTTGGCTCTATGATTGGCCAATTAGCACCTATTCACCATTGTTTACTTGAAGAGTCCAAGTGAGAAAACGAACTCTTTTTGTTTACACAAGACTGGGTTTTGAGTCTTGATGTAAACCGATTCCAAAACACCTAAATGAAAGGACGATCTTGCTTGCATTTAGGTGTTTTGGAATCGGTTTACATCAAGACTCAAAACCCAGTCTTATGTAAACAAAAAGAGTTCGTTTTTTCACTTGGACTCTTCAAGTAAACAATGGTGAATAGGTGCTAATTGGCCAATCATAGAGCCAAATAGACGCATTATTCATCATATCACGTGTACCAGCATCTGGCTATATATTTCGTTTCACCTTTCGGTCGCTATCCGACGTTTCATACTCTGACGAGTGTGGGACGAAAAAAAAGCTTTCAGTATGCTAAAGCAATGTTCCCGCTTTTTCGTGCTATAGTGAAGTTCTGTAGTACCAACAGACTTTTCATATATATATATATATATATATATATATATATATACATATATATATATATATATATATATATATATATATATATATATATATAAATATAAATATATATATATATATATATATATATATATATTTATATATATATATATATATATATATATATATATATATATATATATATATATATATATATATATATATATATATATATATATATATATATATATATATATATATATATATATATATATATCTGCATATCTGTATATCTGTATATCTGTATATCTGTATATATATATATTTATATATATATATATATATATATATAAATATATATATATATATATATTATATATATATATATATATATAATATATATATATATATATATATATATATATATATATATATATATATATATATATATATATATATTATATATATATATATATATATATATATATATAAATATATATATCTATATATATATTTATATATTATATATGTGCTGAGACATTTTAAAAGATGAAGTTTTTCTTGATTGCCTATTTATTATTTAACAAGTTTTTAGTAATTGTACCTCTTTGATGTTTGTATATATGCATATATATATATATATATATATATATATATATATATATATATATATATATATATATATATATATATATATATATATATATATATATATATATATATATATATATATATATATATATATATATATATATATATATATATATATATATATATATATATATATATATATATATATATATATATATATATATATATATATATATATATATATATATATATATATATATATATATATATATATATATATATATATATATATATATATATATATATATATATATATATATATATATATATATATATATATATATATATATATATATATATATATATATATAATACAAAACAAAGAAACACGTTTGCTGCTACAAATTTTTATCGTATGATCATAACATGATCACACTCATCAGGCAAGTTACAATGAATAACCTTTAATACAATACTGACTAGTTTAAGTTGAATAAACGGTTACTCGTCAGTATTTTATTAACGGTTATTCATTGTAACATGCCTGATGAGTGTGATCATGTTATGATCATACGAAACAAATTTGTAGCAACAAACAATGTGTTTCTTTGTTTCAAAGTCTTGATACAATTATTGACATATTGCTCCTTAATATTCTTAAAATCAAGAATATATTTATATATATATATATATATATATATATATATATATATATATATATATATATATATATATATGAAGAGATTAAAAGAAACTAAAATACAACATACTCAATTACGCGACCATCAGTTTTATGTAATTTGCACAATCATCAGGCGTAAACTAATTTATCATTAATATACCACACGTGATAATGTAATGAATGTGATAAACGTTCCTGCTGTCAGTCAAGCAAAATTTTCCTGTGTTGTTATTGGTGGTGATCATTGCGTTGCATATAATATTCATTGAGAGGCAATTGTTTTAAGTGGGCAATTGCCTTTTTTCCTGCAGTTACATGTCTTTCTTATGACAATGGTAGATGATCGATTTAGGATTTTCTTGTTATATTTACTGATGATTGCTTTTCTTGCGGACCATACAACTGTAACTTAATTTGATGTTGTTCTTGTTGAATATACCATGGAATTTATTATGTTCAAGGAAGTGCTTGTGTACCAATCTAAGAAATATTTTGTCAGTGCTGCTGATACGTTTTTGCTGTATAGGGAATTATACCATATAATGTTGTGTTGTCTGTTTTTCTTGCTTTTCCGTGTGTATTTGAAAATTTGAAAATAACAATGTACTACAAGTATAAAGAATGCACAACATGCAATGACAAACGTATCAACAAATATCGGCAAAATATTTCTTAATGTAGTACACAAGCACTTTCCTAAATATCATCAGTAAGCTCCGTGTATGTATGCATGTATATACATTTGGTGTGTCAAACAAATATGCTACAAAGACAAGCCTCTTGAGATCAAACTGCCATCACAACCTACCTCTCCTTGAAAACATCCTCCATTGCTAGAAATATGTTACTGCAATTTCTCTTTATTTGCTGTAATAAATCAACGATATCAACTGCCATCATTTACCAAAGTAAATTTTCAATATGTAATCTGCTAGTGGTAAAACGTCCTAAATATATAAATATATATATATTTATATTTGTACATATTTTATATACAACTATATATATATATATATATATATATATATATATATATATATATATATATATATATATATATATATATATATATATATATATATATATATATAAATTATAAACTCAACAAATGAAAATAATTTTTTGCAACTAGTTCTATCAATTCAAAGCTGATTCTGCAGGCTGAATATCTCCTTCTACATTTCATATCATATTTAAAGATAAAGTGTCCAATCTGACGTAGTATTAGCAAGTAACATAATGGTCATCAACCTCGTACTGAAATTGTCATTTATATTTTGTGATAAAGTAGCCTTCTTTTTCGTTTCGAAAAGTTTCGTCCTGATTATGTGATTTGAAAAAGGAACAATTGTGAATTCTGGTGACTTTGATTTCGCGCATTCAGCAATATGCTTATTAACAAACAGCTTCCAGTATTGCGGAAGTGCTGTATGGTTTCCGTGGAGTGCTGTTCTATGCGTTAAAGTATCTCCTGATTCTCCAATGTATTTCTCACCACAACCATTGCATGATATTACATATATCAAGTCTCTGACGTTGCAGCTCATTTCATTTTTGATAATAAAGAATGCTTCTTTAATTTTGTCTATTTCAATTTGACTGCAAAAAGCGATCAGTTTACAAGTTTCCAAATGTTTATACTTACACTACTTGACTTTTGGTGTGTTATCACTATTTTCTTGTGAAGTAAATTTAGCTCTGGAAAGGATTTTCCTCAAATGTAGTGGTTGCTGCTTGCATGGAATAATTTTAATACTGCTTAGTTTTGCTTCATTTTAGAACTTGATTTTTTAACCTGAAATTGATTAGGTAATGACGGGGTACAAATCAGGATTTTTGGATTGGTAGTACACACAAAAGTTAAAACTTTTCTTTCTTGATCTTCTTCTTTAATGCTCGAAGTTCTTCCTGTGGAATTTTTCTTGCTTTTTTAAGCCATTCTCAATTATTTTAATAGTGTATCCAATGCGTTTCAGATTTTCTTCCAATTCTTTTAATCTAGTGTTGAGAACTGTTTTTTCATCGACGATGGTGAATAATCTCGTGCAGTTATAAGGTATATTTCTTAAAGTATGATTTGGAAGAGCAGACTTAAATGGGACATAACTCTGAGTATCTGTCGGTTTATGGTAAGTGCCTGTGATAATTTTATCGCCCTGAATTTATTATTATTATTATTTGTATATCTAATAAGTTCATTCCTCTATAGTTTGTTTCAACAGTAAACTTGATATTTTGATGTAAGTTATTAAGGATGCTGTGAAGTTCTGTTATGGGGCCTATTTTTGTATCCCAATAGCTGAAACAATTATCCAAGTACCTCATACATTCGCTTTGGAATTTAGTACCTGCTTCCATACCGAAGATTTTTCAAAATTCTCGTAAAGTTTAGTTTCTAGGAAGGCTATAACCAGTGTTGCATAAACAGGGGCGCATTTTGTTCCCATTGCTGTGCCTCTAAGCTGTATGTTTGTTTTTCGGTCAAAAGTGAATGCGCTATACTGAGGGACAATTTCTAGAGCTTCTAACATAAATTCGTTTGGTATATTTCTTGCTTTACTCTCTGGGTATCTTTCTAGCCATTAATTAATAAAGTCTTGTCCTAAGCTATTGTTGATATTTGTGTACATGCTTGAAATATCAAAAGTTGAAAGCAGTTTGTGTTCATTAGCATTCCAAGCATTATTGTAAGGAAATCAATGTCACCTCTAATATAGCCATCTATTCGCATTAATAATGGTGGTAATATTTTGTCAATAAAGTTGCTTAGCCTACTTGTCACGCACTGTGATCCTGCAATTATGTGCAGCATTGTTAAGTTTTGGACAATTCACCATCATACATTGTTTAGGATTATTTTGAATATTGGTTAGTATTTCATTGCATTTATGTGCTTTAGGAAGACCTTATATATCGCTTCATTTATATTTAACATTTGTTTGATATTCCGTATCTTTTTCTATGAGATGGTCTGCGTATTTTCTGACGAGTGTTTTAATCTTCGTCTAAGGTTCCGTCTAAAATTCACGATAGTCTATAACTACCTTGGCATTTAATGGAAAAATACAGTATAGAAACTGGTATATAACTCATGTATACAGTGAAATCTGTCTAATTACCACATTCTAAACTTTTGTACAAAATTTATAGAGTACCGTATTTACTCTAATAATCCCGCCTCTTTTATTCCCGCCTCTCTAGTAATCCCGCCTTTATTTCATAGATTGAAAGAATAATCCCGCCTCCCCAGTAATCCCGCACGCGGGATTGCTCTACAAATTATTTTAAATAAATTTATTTACTGGTATAAATGTTTAAATTTTTGATTAGAATGTCCAATGTTACGTTTCGAATGCCGTGTACCAACTTGAAATGAAAACTTAGCATCATGTCATCGGGCATGATCACAGTTACTAAAACGAACACTCTTGATGTAATGCATTGGTTTTGTCATTTTACTGAAAAATTTTATCATTTTGAACCTTCTTCAAATTGTGCTGTTTACTCTGGTTTGCCACGATCATTTTTGAGAGCCGTCATTTGTTAAAACGATTTCCTCAAACTAGACTTCAAGGCATTGAAAAAATAATCCCACTTCTCCAATAAAACCGGCTTTCTAATAATCCCACCTTTTTTCTAAGGTTGAAACGTTAATCCCGCATCGGGAATATTAGAGAAAACAAGGTATTCAGAAAATGGCAACAAGTTGAAAAGTTGCATTCTACCTAGAAAAGCCTACAATTCATAAAGTAAAACTACCAACAAATCTTCTAATGCAGTCATATTCCTGAAATTTGAAAACCAAAGGGCATAATGCATAATGCAATCATCTGATAGTTTGCTTGGAACTTACCTCAAAATGAGTTGGTTCCTGAATATACTCTCCAAACTGCTGTGCTATGTGAACTCTCCTTGAAACATCTTCCTGTGCACTTGTTAGCTGACCAATCAATTGTGATAGTTTTGAACTATCAGGAAATAAGGCATGTTGCTCTGCAGAAACAATCAAGATTATCTTACTACAAAAATCTACAAGAAAACCTAAAAGAAGAATAAAATAGCATGAGAATGTCCTAGTAATTAATTTAAACTAAGCTGATTTATCTCCTCATCTATTGCCTGCCAACCTACCAAACTGAAAGAGAAGTTCAATAAAATATACTAGTGTTGCTGACTTCAAAGATCAGTAAGAAAAATTTCTCTGGAAAATTCACACTGCTTGCATATGAGCTGCTGTATACTGTATGTGTTATATATACAGTTATGGTGCATGAGAAATCTGGTAAGTGAGGCACACTGTTGCTCAGTCTCAAACTATTCACAAGCAATAATCATTCAGTCAGTCAGAGGTACTGTTTTTGAAACAGAAAGGGAAAGCATCAGATCAAAAGAAACAACTTGTAAAGCTGCATAAACAATATGGATATGCTTCACCAGAAAACCTGAACAATTACTACACAATGCAGGGATTGATATGCTTGAAGTTACACAAATGCTGAGAGAAATAGATAAAGAATGTGACATTTGTGAAGATATTAAAAAGACCCCATCAAGACAAGTTGTTGGATTACCAAAAGCAAGAGTTCAATGAAACAGTGGCAGTTGACTTACATCAACTTGAAAAGAACAGATGGCATTTACATATGATTGATGAGTTCACCAGATTCAGTATGGGCGCAATAATGACAAGCAAAAGCCATTCGGGATTTCTGCAAAAACTTATCACAAAGTGGATCAGCAATTTCACCAAAAATACTAATAACTGATAATGCAGTTGAGTTCAATAATGTAGAAGTTGTTGATATGTGAGAGAATTTTGATATGGAAGTCCAAACAACTGCAGCAGAGAGTCCATGGAGTAATGGACTTGCTGAAAGACAATCAAACTCTGACATATACCATGAATAAACTCAAGGCAGAAAGACAACATGATTGGGAAACAGCACTACACTGGATAAGCATGGCAAAAACTCTCAGTTATAGTTCATGATACAGTGCATACCAGTTGGTGTTTGGATGCAATCCAAATTTGCCTTCCATTTTTTCAGGCAGGCCACCAGCATTTAAAGGAACAACAATGAATCATGTGATTGAAAAACATTTGAATACTCTTCACACTTCCAGGAAGGCTTTCATTACAGCTGAAAGTTCAGAAGGGATTAAACAAGCATTGAGAAGATAGATTATACTTCATTTTGGAAACTCTTTACTTGGAGACAAGTGTATTAAATAAAAGGTAGACATGATTGAATAGGCAGATCCTGCAAAGTCATAGGACCAGATGGCATTTTGGTGCTGTCAGACAAGGAGGTCTGTTGGTGAGAGTACACAACACAAGGTCGAAGAGATGTGCAGAAAATGAAATGCTTAGTAAGGAACAATTGGGGCAAACCACATAATATATAAGCAAAATTTTTGAAAATATTGACTCCCTCTCCCCCTGTACGCAAGCATGCACTTCTTTGAGAACACCCATCTGTGTATGTACAGCACCCCCCTCCCTGTTTGTTACCAATATCATTCAATATGGTTTGAATAACAAGTAAAACAAAGCAATTAAGAAGAATGTAGTCAGTATTTTGTGCAGCAAGTTGTAAATTAAATAATGTCTGTAAATGGTCCTTCAAGAATATCTCAAAGGTTCTAAAAACTTTTCATTCAGTCTTCTGTCACAGTAACTTCTAAATACATTTCATCAACACTTGGTTCCTCTGCATAGTTGATTTTACATAAATTAATTTTTGTGCACAGCACTCAGCTGGTGTCCTTTTATTGTGGTGTAGCATTGCGGCTTCAGTGTGCCAGTAGCTCCAACATTTTGGACCAATCCTCTTTTCAATTTACCCTCCCTCCTTATACCCTGCTTCTGCTACCCAAACAGATTATATAAAAGGTACAAGGGATCTATCTGCGGGATTGCGACAAGTGAAAATCCACATTCCAAATCTTCAAATTCAGATGCATTCTGGATGATAGCATGTTGGCAATGGTATAATGTATGCAAATAAATATTTACTATTATTAGTGTGGTTTCCTACATTGGTGATATTGAGTACATAAATATTGCTCGGACCCCCTCCCCTCCCCCTTTGCACATATGTACTATGTGGGTGGCCCCATGTGACAATACACAAAATACATAAAGCATAAAAATGGATTCAGTCTCATAAAGTAAAGAAAAAGAAACAGTAACAAATGAGATGGAAAGTGACCTTGAGATTGAAGAACAAGGTGATCAAACTGTTGATGAAATGAAGACATGTGAAATTGAAGATAACCAGACAACAATTTCTCAGATTAGAAGTGGACATACAGTTAGTTACAAAAGCCAAGAGACTGAATAGAGGATATGTGCAAAAGTCCTAGGTAGAGCAGGGAAGGTAAATGGAAGAAATAACAATTGGTTTAATTTAGAATATACAGAGCCTGAGCTGGAGGGCAGGTCCATCTGTAGATTTATCAAGAGTAGAAAACTTGGAAATAATGTCCAAACAACCAGAAGATATTTCTATTTCAAATGATATATCATGGTCAGATGCAAAGAAAGCAGAACTTGCAAACTGGAAACACAATAATGTTTATGAAGAAGTAGATAATAAAGGACAGGTATGTGTGTCAACAAAATGGATAAGTACTTGAAAGGAAACATTAGATGCACTAGTACCTATGGCCAGACTTACTGCAAGAGATTTTGAAGAAGGAGTTGGATATGCTCTGAAAGACTCCATGACAATTTCTGGGGAATTTCTGAGTCTAGTTCTACAAATAGTCTGTCAACGAGATTGGGCACCTGCCTCCATGGACATTACAGCTGCTTTCTTGCAAAGGAGAGAAAAGTGGCAGAGACATATACATAATGCCACCAAAATAAGAAAAAGTAGCAGGGAAGTTATGGCATCTTCAAACATGTGTATGGATTGAGTGGTGCATCCCTACATTTGGTATAAAGAGTCAAGGGTGTCATGCTAGATCTTGGTGCTAAGACATCCAAAGTGGATCCTTTTGTATTCTATTGGCTTGATAATGAGAACAATACCAAGGGAATTTTAGCATGTCATGTAGATGATTCTATTTCAGATGGAACTAAGTTTTTTGAAGATGAATTTGTGACATCAATTAGAAAATGTTTCAGTAATGGACAAGAAGACATTCGAGCTTCTCAGTATTTGGCAATTGTGATGCTTCCTTTGGAAATTTGACTGATGAACCTACACAAGGAGTACATATGATATTTCTTGCAGCAGAAAATGGCAGAGCGAGGCCTATCTGTTGGAGTCCCAAGAGACTCTGTCATGTTGTACAAAGTACACTGGATGGGGAAACTCTTGTGATGGCTGATGGAATTGACACAGGAGTATGAAGAATTAAGTTCTTTCAGTGCCCTTGCAGTAGTTTACCTATGGCACCAATGTTTTTGAAAAATCACTGCAGGCATCTTCCGGTGTTTGTATTTACCCCTAAATCTAGATGTATCACTTAACGCCTTGTTTCTTTTACTAAAGATGCAAGTGTTAAGTGGTACGACTAGATTTTGGGGGTAAATACAAATGCCGAAAGATGCCTGCAGTAATTTTTCAAAATGTTGGCACCAAAGGTAAACTACTGCACTTAAGGGCATCAAAAGAATCCATGTCTGTGTAGAAAGGACATATTCCATGATTTTGATAGAGCTGATGTTTACAACTTATAAAACACTTGTTCTTTGCTTTCTATTGTTGGCAATAAGAAGGACGAATGCTAGTTTACCCTTTCACGGTTTGTGTACGAGACAGTGCAAACATGACTGTAGTGAAATGGCAGAGGCAGTGACCTGGGTGAGTGATTATTCATCTATAATTTCCCACCTCTCCCTAAAAGTGTCAGACTTTATTAACCATTATTGATATACAGGATGATTGCTTTCCTATGGTATATAAATTATGTAGAAATTTCACTTGCAATGTTTCAAATATTCGCGGAAACGTGTGCTAGGCCCTACTATGAAAAGGTCATAACGTCTAAATGGTGCAGTATTCCGCAAATATTATTGCAGATTCTTACTTGGGAGACCGAGACCTATTGATTGATATATAATTTATCAACATTTGGTGGGGTCCGTTCTCTCAAGATCTGCTGAAGTGACGTTCTGATACACAATAGCTATCAAGATCAATTGTAGAGCAATAAACAAACCAAGTACTGGGCTTTTGTTCGATTCCCTGCCTTTCTCATGTGCCTGGTTATCATTTCTTCCTTTTTTGTCTTCTTTTCTTCCAGATAAACTTCTGGAACTTGGTGATTTTTCAATTGCATTGATGTCCTTGTTGCCTCGCATTTTACGCGGGCTCTTATTTGTCTTGCTTCTTGGTACTTCTTTCCTTCGTCCATCCTCTCTACTCCTTGGTTGAGGCTTAGTCGGCTCTGTTTCACTTTTAATTGACTCTTGAGAATTATCTCTAGCGTGCGAAGTTTGTCTCTCGCGGGTTTTTTTCGATCTAATCGAATTTGCTTGTCCTCTTGAACTCATCACATTTCATGCTGAACGCTGTTCACCCAACCACCATCTATTCAATTCAAGGTTTCTATCACCCTATATTCCGCCAACTTTTTTATCCGTAAGCTCGCTTTACTTCAATGTCGCTAAAAGCTCACAGATTACCGATTTATTCAAGTCTTACCATCACCATACTTCCTAGTTAATACTCAAGTTCAACACAGAAATGAAAGTACTTCATGTTTAAAGCACAAACCCATAATGGTAGCAAGGGCCTGGGCCTAGGATGGAAAACTGTTTATTTTGAAAATGGCGGTAGTAACTGCGGAGACGGTCTGTAAAGTGCAGACCCGTAAACTCTCCGGGAATCACCGGGGGGTTCGCACTTTTGACTGCATTCTCCCGGTTTCCCAGTTGCTCTACATCTTCTCAAGGTTGATTTTTGGAAAATCAAGTAATATTTCTCGGATTTTTCTTTACAACTTTCTGGATTACATTCTACTGTATGGACGATTGGAAGACCGTTTTACCGATTGTTCTGACGCATAGAATCTATATGAAGGTGCTTTTCATTCTACAGTTCTTGTGGATATTCTGGAGAAAGAAACAGAAGTTGCTTTATCCTAGCTAGAGCTAAACGAAATGATTGCCAACCCCGAAAAATTCCATGCTATATTGCTTAGAAAAAATCAATCAAACACTAGTGGAGAAATATTTAAAAGTAGCTGCGAAATAATAAACTCTGAGGAGACTGTGAAACTTTTGGGTGTTACCTTGGATTATAAGCTTGATTTTGACCCTCATATTTCGAATATTTGCAAAAGAGCTGCAACACAAGTAAACGCTTTAAAGAGGCTAAGGTCCTTCATTGGCTTTAGGGAGAAAAGATTCTTGTTCAGAGCTTTATCTATTCAAATTTTTGAGTACTGTCCTCTGGTATGGTATTTTTCATCATCCAACTCTCTTCAGAGCATTGAAAAATTACAAGAAAGTGCTCTTAGATTTCTCTACAATGATCATACCAGTTCATATAACAAATTGCTTTCCAAGTCAGAAAAATGTACTATGGTTATCTCTCGCCAAAGAGCCCTTTGCATTGAAATATTCATAACAGTCAAAAACTTAACCCCACCATTTATGCAGAACATTTTCAAATTACGGACATCAGGTTATTCCGTACGAAATCCAAATGATCTAGCCCATGTAAGGCCTAATCAAGCAACTTTTGGTCCAATAGTCTGAAGTCTATTGGGCCACAGATTTGGAATGACCTACCAAACGAGCTGAAATTAGCAGAAAATTTGACAACTTTTAAGAGACTAGTATAAACCTGGAATGGATCAAATTGTAAATGCAGTGCTTTTCAATGCCTGCCTGCCTGCCTGCCAAAAATAATATCAAAATAGACAAAGGCGTTTTTTACTTTCGTAATGGATATCTCATTTATTTATTTCAGTGCTATTTGAGTTTGATTAGTTTACGCTGTATATATGTATATAATCATGTATATATTTTGTTAGCTAGTATTTTTTAAATCGAATTATTATCATTATATACACACAAATACACACACACACACACACACACACACACACACACACACACACACACTCACACACATACACAGTTCATAATTATTTTTGCTTTAATATATTAACCGAGCACCAGTTTTCGATTATATTTATGATTTTAGCGAAATTTGATTGTCTCCTGGTTTTGGCAAAATTTCCCTGGTTTTCTTATGGAAAACTCCGAAATCTGCAAGTTTTGAAAATTCTATGTTGACAGGGCTGAAAGTGAAAACATTACATGGAATGTTAGATCAGGAGAGTGCTGCTAGAAGGTCATGTTTAGACGATCTTTTATAGCTTTTCACAACAAAAATCCTGCATGGTACACTACCGTGTGGGGACGATTCGATAGAAGAATGATCGCGTCGACTTTGCTTCTATGTGGCAACGCTAAGTTATTCTGATTAATTTTTGCTATCAGTGAAGATTTTTTCTTATGCGGCTTTAAAATCTATATTTTTTAATAATTTTTCTTGCAGTGTTTTTAGCTAATGTTTCATAATTTAGCCTTTTTGCACGCCAACACAATGTTTTGTAAAGGTTCAAACCTACTACATCGCAGTACACTCAATAAAGACCTTTCATGTCTTGGTATCTTGATCTTCTTTGGTGTACCAACCCTTGGCAGATTTTTTACGGTTCTAAATTTAAAGAACTTTTTGCATACAGCGAAACCTGCATTCTCTGAGCAGCCCACAATTGTTGCAATTTCTTGATAGCTTTTACCATTAGTTTTGTAAACAACAATTTCCAAACGCTTCTCGTATGATATTTCATGACGTTTGATAAATGCCATGTTCATGTTTTTGGCCTAGAAAAATTGTTTGGTTAATCTTTGTCGAATACTGTGGCGCAACTGAAAAGCTTTGAAACATAAAAAATATCTTATAAGCATTTCATGGCATTAATCGATTGTCCTATTTGATAAGAGAGGATCAAATGCATATTTTTTACAGCTGTTAGCGTAAACGTCCTTCGAAACTTCGAATCGTCGTAACACTTATTGAACGGTAGTGTATTAGTAGGGAACTGAGGGCTTCAGTCCCCCTCCCCCCACGATTTGCCAGCCAATAATTTTTCCAGCCTTTAACAAGTAAATCAATTCAAATATCTTGGAAGCATCATGACATCTGATGTAAAGAGTACAGTAGACATCAAGTGCAGGTTTGCAGTTCGTATTCACGTATTCACATAATTAATACTTTAACCAATTTGAACTTCTTTTCACGAGAAGGAAATGAGATTCGGGATAGAAAGCTTACTTAGCGGGCCTCTTGAACACACTCGGTTGATCAACTACCAGTACTGGAGTCTCAGCAAAGTTACTGGCCTCTACATATATAAAATAATCTTTTGTCTGTTTCGAAACAGATATCAACATTGTAACAACGGATAATAAATATTGAATTTTGTTGCTAAAAGATAATATCAAGGTTACCAGAAACAATTATAGGTATCTTACGTAGCAAAAGGTTCGGAGTTTTAGTTTCTGACCTTTATTGTACGGGGTACGTCGTCATTAATTGTGCGTAACCACTCAGTCCTCAATTTAGGTTTACCATTTACTTTTTTCAGTTGGTATTTTTTGTTTGTCTTGTGTTATGAACAACGTTGGTGACGAAGCGTCGCCGTGATGAGAAACGCGTATTGTTACAAGACAACCCAACTGAAGCTAAGACTCTAGAGAACTGAAAATCACTCAGTTGAAAACTGTCTAACAGGAACTTGTTAACATACAAAATGGGGGGCAAATGCCTCCCCCAGTTCTCAACTTTGCCCCCCAAGTGAAGAGGTTTTTGAAACCCCAAACAATATCCCTTTTTGCATAGATTCTCAGCTATGTTGTCATACAACTACTGCTGTCATCGTGTTGCCTTGAATGGGACCCCTCGAGTTTTATCGGTAAAAGAATGATGCACAATAACATTTTTGCACAACATTATGAAACTATGTAATACACGAACAGTATGTTATTGTAGCAATTACAATACTAGTAGACACGCCGAGGCCGGGGGAGCTGGGGGCTGCCCCCCCCACCACATTTCTGCTCATGTATGATGTCAAGATTGAGTCATTCGATCCAAATAGAAAGTATATCTCCTTTTACCGTGTTAAAGCTCACTCACCTTTAAAAAGAACCAGTGCCGGACTCATCAGGGCCTATTGGAGGTAAATAACCCACTTTTTTTCCAAACGTGGAGCCATAGACTGGTCCAAAAATCTCATAAACATATAAAGTCAGGGAAGGGTTCTATGTTCTTGGTCACCTAGCGCTCAACATGATCTCAGTTCTCTGAAACCGTGTGTCTCTATCACTTACCTGACCTGGCCACAATCTTCATAGAGTAGCAATAAGGTCTATTCAATTTTCTCACCAAGACTTCAATGATTTTATCTGCCGTTTTCTACCAAGACAGGATGTATATCTACATTCAAACAGGGTGTTTCCCACTGAACTATAGAGCATGGATTGCAAGATTTTTCTGGGGCTCAGCCCCTGACCCCATTGTTGCATACTTCCCTATGGACTTGCAACTCATCCCCAGCCCCCCCCCCGCACTCAAAAATATGCTCCGGCGTCCGTCCCTAACTAGAGAGTTCGTTCCCAAATGTTTTTACGTCAATACTTGACATTTATGAACATTGTTTCAATATATCACATTTATCAACCTTATTTCAAATTAGGATTTATTTCAGACTGGCTAGCTGTGAATGAAGCAGTCTTGATATTTGCCAGGAAATAATCACATGTCCTTAGCTTGTCTTTTGAGAGTTTGCCCCCCCCCCCCCCACTAAAAATATGTTTAAAAAAGCTATGCTATCTAATATATCTTCGACTCAAGACTACGAAAGACAGAAACAAGAATATGAATAGTTGAGTGAAACAATTGGAAATTGGAATGCGATTATTCACCTTCATAACATTCGAATCGTTAGCTATTTCTTAGTTAATTGTTATTTACTGTTTTTTCACCTCGGATCTGTGGAATTCATTCATTTTTATAGCTCTATATATTCTATGTTGCATCTATATTCAAGTAGTAGGTGCACCTCCCGCGGATAGCGATGTCAATAATAACAGATTTTTCACAAAAGCACTGCGATCCACGATCTTTGCCATCTTGCCCGCTGAACAGTGCATGCGCATTAAGGACGTTAGCCCTTTTCATATTTATTTCATTTTACAATTTTTATACAGGGTAAGCTTCAACTAATATAACTGACTGACAAACTACCCTGTTTGCAAACAAAATTAAAAAATTTTAATCATCAAAGTAAAACGAAAAGCCGTATAATAATCAAGATCTGTCATTTTTCAAGGGCTTCTTGAAATGAGCAAAAGATTTTGCTTTCTTCGCTTCTGTATTTTGATAATTCCATAGCTTTGTTCCTCTATACGAAAAACTTTTTTTGGCCACATGCGGTTCTTTGAAAGGAACATGAAGATCAGTATCACTATCACGAAGCTGTCTTTTACTGATTTCGGATAATCTTAGAAGCATACTAGCAAGATACTCAGGTGCCTGCTGATTTATTGACTTATAGACCATTTTTATCGTTTCTGATTCTATAAGATCATTTATTGTCTGCCATCCTAATTTCTCGACGATAGGTGGCACTGACACTCTGTAAGCGTTGTCTGTCACTATTCTAGCTGCGCGATTTTGGAGCTTCTGAAGCTTGCTTAAAGCTGTAATGCAACAGATACCCTATACAGGGCAGTAGAATGGGAAATATGGCTCAACTATAATTTTGTACATGGTCTCCAATGAGGTTAAAGGTAGATAATTTTTCACTGGAGTATCATACCAAGAGCCATTGATATATTTTTATCACAAGAGTAATAAGATTTTCCCGGTTGAGTAATTAGTATGTCTATTATCAAAATTTCTTCCCCATTTCTCGCAAATGATGGTATTGGTGCATATCCCTACTTTTTTTCCTACTTCCAATCATAAGGCTATTTGTTTTTGCGACATCCATAACTTATTTCTACACAAGTCATCGAGACGTCAAAGTCATTGAAAACACCCTATCGGCTAATGTGACTGTTATTAAAAATTGGCTTGACAAAAATAGATTAATCATTAACCTAAAGAAAGGAAAGACAGAAAGTATGTTATTCGGGACTGCTAAGCGACTTTGCTCCCATGATGATTTGAAAGTATCTTTGCAAGGTCACCTGATAAACTTTACATCTAAATATAAATATCTTGGGGTGTACCTGGAACCGTCGCTAAGCATGGGTGACCATTTACAAAAGGTGCTTAAAAAGGCTACGGCTCGAATCAAACTTCTAAAAAGAATGAGAAAATCATTGTCAATTTTCGCTGCAAAGTCGGTGTACAGTACACATGTATTGCCAACGATACTATACTGTTCTACACCAGTCCTAAAGATACCGGATGCAATGACGCAAAAGTTTGAAAAGCTCCAGGACAAGGCACTAAAGATCATTTACTGTCAAGCAAATCAAAATAGAGAGAGCAGATTGGGCAGTATCCTCAATCAAAAGAAATTGAAAGCAGCATGTCTAATCTTCAAATGCCTACAAGGAACAAGTATTCCAGCGTTTTCATCCTATGCTAATGAAATAAGTCACAACTATAGAACAAGAAATAATAACGTATCTCTGCGTTTGCCACTACTGAAGACTGAAGCAGCAAGAAGATCATTTTGGTTTCAGGGACCTCGCTGTTACAATGAACTTCCCTTGGAGATTCGTTCCTTGAACTCTTTTGTACTATTTAAATCAAAACTGAAGGAGTTCTATGAATATAAGTGTAAATAGGATATCCTTGTAGAAACGGTTTCTTGAAAATACTTTGTTATTTACTTCGGTCAGTTTTTACATTGTATTAGGATTACTATCATTAAGTTTTATTACATTTTATTTTAACAGGGCCCTTGTTGATAACAATACTTTAGAGTATTGATAAGGTATTTTACCCTGTATAAACATGCATATTATTATTATTATTATTATTTATTATTTCCTACAAGTCATATTTTTAGACATTTGTTAAACAACAGGCTTATTGCCCTATGTGTTTGTGATGTGCTTTTATTTTGTCTGTGACACAGACTTTATTTTTGACTGTACAGTCATGTTTGTGAGTAATCTGTTTCCATGCCACTGATCATTAGTTGTCATCTTATGTTGTAATTACCCTTTACTAGTGCTGTTTTGTGGATAGTCAGTCGCTGGTTGA
Source organism: Mastigias papua (assembly GCA_964019165.1). Classification (NCBI taxonomy): domain Eukaryota; kingdom Metazoa; phylum Cnidaria; class Scyphozoa; order Rhizostomeae; family Mastigiidae; genus Mastigias; species Mastigias papua. The sequence goes on along the minus strand of OZ025275.1, from coordinate 8,037,019 downwards.
GTCGTTATGTGAAGTCGCTAGTTCAGTCGTTACTTAAAGTCGGTTTAGTAGAAGTTGTTGAAAGTCGCCGTTGCTATTGAATTGCCGTTGCCGTTGCCGTTACCGTTGCCGTTGCCGTTGCCGTTGCCGTTGCCGTTGCCGTTGCCGTTGCCGTTGCCGTTGCCGTTGCCGTTGTCGATGTCGAACATTTGTGACTTTACAAACCTTTATAAACTTGTTGAACTTGGACACTTATATATATATATTTACCTGTATGTGTTATTTATGTGCGTCATAGCGGTTAATTGCCATATTTAATATCCATCGTTGATTTGTTCTTACTTTTAAACCTTCTATTGTTTTACACATTCCAGGTCCTCATCGAAACGTTCGTCGATTGTGAAAATATTTTTTGAGGAAAACGGCAAACTAGTGTCATCTGCATGCATGTTAACTTGCAAATATTTTATGCACAGGGGAAGGACAATTATATAAATAGTAAAAGGAAGGACCTAAATATAATCCCTGTGGAACTCAGCAACTCAGCACGGTACTTCTCTAACTGTGGTCTGTGAGAAAGGTATGATTTAAACCAATGCAGCTCCTTGCTTGCTACTCCATAAAGTTGCAGCTTTTTAATCACAATTTCGTGATTTACAGTGTACTCATGACCATTTAATGCTCATTCATATGAGACCATGTTTCCATATGATTCATTCACACAAGAGTCATTTAGCATCCAATCTCATGACAGGAAACGGTACAGCCGTGTTTCGCCATTCTATGCTATTGAGTACGATTGTATAAAATCTTGATGCCACTGGTAGTTCGGTTATCTAGCTAGCAACATCGCTATTTTAAGCAGAACTAGGATCAATGCGAACCTTAACCCTTTATCTATCTATGTATCTATCTACGTATCTACAATGCCTACCAAAATTCTTGGAACACTTTTCAGTGTTCATCTTCTTCCAAATCCTATTGCTTCTACATACTTTATCCAGTCAATGGGGCTCCCTTTGCGGTCCTTTGCAGAACCGCGTACCCCAGTTTAGGAACTACTGCTGTATAGAAACCTACTTTTATCATTACGTACAAACTTGAAAGTAAAGAAACTCTGAATAGATATAACTTAATTAAAATTTGTTAGCATTATGACTTATATTTAGGCTTATTAATGCCTATACTACATTAATATAACCTAATGAGCTCTTAAAAGCTGGTAGTGTTCTTTTGTCTCTAATGACGCAAGCAACCATATGCACATACAGATTTAGACGATGAAGCATTATCACCTAGTTATTGCACCCACATATTTCATGGTTCATACCATATTAGGGCCTATTGTATACGTGTGAGGTGACTTCATTAAGCTTAGGTTTACTCAAAACTTCGAGAAGTGCCAAATAAAGATGCTTTCAGTACCAGCTTGTACGTAAGTGCTGATTAATATGAGCTACTGGACTTGAGCCCTTCCTGACGAATTATTGGGACTTGGCCACCATTGGAAATAAGTTAGTGCGCTATGAATTTTTGGAGCAATTTTCAGATTCATGGCTTTACACACATAAAATATCTCAAGAGCTGCTTGATATGTATTACCTATTTGTTTTTGTAGCAGATAGCAATATGAAGTTTTCATGAAATTGAAGTCAGATACAGGTCAGTCTATCCTCTATCCTATGATGTTGGCAGCTTTCATTCGCATAAGCCACTACTTTTTGAACTCCCCTGGGAATAGTAAGTCTTCAAGCCCCCTGGGAAAGTATAAGTCTGAGCTTGTGAACCTGTACAAGTGTTATACTTAGTTGGTAGCGCAAGGGAAATTCTAATGTTGCCAGGAAGTTTTGTTGCAGATATGGGTATTTAATTCATATTAGGTAGAGGCTGTAAGGTGACTTCGTAAAAAGTTAACGTACTCAAAACTTTGGCAAATGTCACAAAAAGATATGCTCAGTACCAGCTTCTTCAAGTGTTGTACTTAACTCATTACGTGGCGGCAATACTAGGGAATTTTTGCATCTAGCCAGGAAGTGTAACTGAAAGCATGGGTATTTTGGCCATCCCATAAGTACATCATCAATCATCATCAATGAACGGAAAGCTCATTATGCTGAGCAGCCGATACAATCCAACAAAACTCTGAAATCCACCAAACTCTCAGATGCTTTCACTAAACCGGGCCTTCGGTC
>OZ025275.1:7991576-8034648 GCA_964019165.1 Mastigias papua | reverse complement strand
AGGAAATATGGCAGCAATTTTGAATTTTCTCGAAATGCATAAGTATGCAATGTTATTGTTTGAAAATATTTGTTTAGATAGAGGACTGAGGTGATCTGTTCATGCATTTGGCAAATTACACTGACTCAAGGTCACTTGAACATTAGCCCTTTGATCTTTCAAACAAAATTTTCATCTTTAGAGGCAAATAAACAAAAGGGACCTTTAGTAAGATGCTATGTTGGGTCATCCACACCATAATGTGGGCAAGAGATGGTCTTACCACAAGAAGGCAGCAGTATCACTTTCTTGTAGACAAATAACAACGGGGAAAGAGGAATTGCTATTGTGCAGTCCTATCTCTCCTTCTAGAAAATATACCAAGGTGCTAATTTGCACTATTTTCTTCATACAATAATGCAGATTCAGCAACAATAAGCAAGATTTCATCTCTACCATAGCAAGTTATGAAAAAATGGGGGAGCGGCCAGAGAAATGTGAGAGTCAGGGGTAAAACTATTATAGGGCATTTGAGAGAGCAGTAGCACCCCCTATGATCAAACCAGTTGACTTTTGGGCATTTTTCTGGCTACCTATAAGTTAGTCAGGCAATCCTGAAGAATTTCAGATAACTCACAGAATTATATGATTTACAGAGGTAGCCCCTATCTATATGGTTCAGTTTCATTTTTTCCAGCCATGACACGCCACTTCATGAAGCAAGCCATGGTCTTTCATTGGGCATCTGTACAGCTCATCTATTACATCATATCCCTAATTAAAACAATTACATGTTACCCCAAGCAAAAGAGCATTAAACAATTATAAAATGTATAGAACAGGAGAAGGCAAAACAACTGTGGAAGACTCCTCATAAAACCATGTGAGTTGGTAGGTCTGAAAGATATTTTTTGAAATCTGTGGGGGCTATTGCGATTCTAACCATTGCCCATACTTTTCTTGTCAAACTGGGCGACTTAGAAAATCTACCCTAGAAAGAAGAGTGGAGGATATGTCTACCCAGAATTGCTACCCGCTTTAATAAACCCATCTACATGCATGTGGAAATGAGCTCAAGGACAAGGGCAGGTGAGCTAAAGATGGATAACTCAATGAACTATTCATCTGGTCACTGGGCACTTGACATAAAGATACATGCACATCTGTTCCCGGAAATGTAGAATCTGAAGGTTACAATAATGACATTGCTCATAAACTGAGATAGCTAATAGGAAAAAGTATCCCAACAAGATTTACAATCGAAACCTGTATAGAAGATGTGAAGAACGACAATATTCAACTGATATCCTGAAAGATAGATGGCGATTGTTTGGTCATATTTGAGGTTTATCTGACGACACACCAGCAGTAAAGGCAATGAAACTCTACTTTGAAAGATCAGACAAAGGGTTCAGAGGCAGTACTCGTGACACTATTGTTACAGCATTGAATAAAGACATTACAAGAGCGAGATCAATGGAAGAGTCATTTCCAATACCAATTACAAGGCACAAGGAAGACCCTGAGCAAATAAGATCGAAAGCACAAGACCGTGAAGCATGGAGAAACATTTCAAACATAGTTTGCAGAGCTGCAGAGGCAGAAACCACATGAAACATTCATGCCGTGACTGTGTAACTGCAATTATATATATAAAAATATATATAAAAATATATATATAAATATATATATAAATATATATATATATAAATATATATATCTATATAAATATATATATATATATATATATATATATATATATATATATACATACATATATATATATATATATATATGTATATATATATATATATATATATATATATATATAAATATATATATATATATATATATATATATATATATATATATATATATATATATATATATATATATATATATATATATATATAATATATATATATATATATATATATATATATATATATATATATATATATATATATATATATATATATATATATATTTATATATATATATGCAATCAGTAGCTAACGAGTAGCCAGGATTTATCCTTTTTCGGTGCAAACAGAAAGGTTGATATAATGCTCAGAAAAATCAGGAGAAAATTAAAACTTGCCACCACCTGGGATCGAACCAGGGTCTCTCACTTTCCAGGCAAGTGTCATATCCACTAGACCACAGTAGCTTCTTTTAACTCCCCTGGTTTTTAGCACCTTATGGTCACTTTCGGCTTTCGCCTTTCTGAAGCAACTCTAATATATGCAATGAGTAACAATCATATAAATATATATAACAGCCCTGGTTTTGTTTTTTGTTCTTGTTTGCTTTCTTTTCTAATTTTTCTCTACTATTTTTTCCTGCTATTTACTGTTAATACTTCATAGAACATTGTAAGTGGCATTTGTAGTGAGGAACAGGTGACCATGCACCTTTCCTCGCTACAATTGCCACATTATTTGTATTAAATTGTTGTTTTTTTTAAATTTTAGATTGATAAAAAAAATTTAAATATATATACATACATATATATATATATATATATATATATATATATATATATATATATATATATATATATATATATATATATATATATATATATATATATATATTATATATATATATATATATATATGTATATATAGTAGCCAGGATTTATCCTTTTTCGGTGCAAACAGAAAGGTTGGTATAATGCTCAGGAAAATCAGGAGAAAATTAAAAGAATATATATATATATATATATATATATATATATATATATATATATATATATATATATATATATATATATATATATATATATATATATATATATATATATATATATATATATATATATATATATATATATATATATATATATATATATATATATATATATATATATATATATAAATAAAAGTTTAGACTAGACACTTGTTTATACTATTTTGTTTTCACTAGAAAGTAAGCCAAATACTGTAACTTGAAATTTTGATGCATTCACAACCATTTGGTTAGTTTTTAACCAAGACATCAATTTAGATATATATATCCTCTTCAAGACTTGAGGCAATAACTTCAAAGAATTGCCACAAGAGACAATAATACTAAGCTATGATTGGCAAAATTGCATACCTTTGACTGCTCAATGATGCAAATGAAATCATTACTTAAAATATTAGAGAGTAAAGGGCCTAGCACAGAACCTTGAGGTACACCTGTCTTTACTTCCAACCAACTACTGTAGGTCGCACCTATTTTTACTCTTTGTCTCCTATTCGGGAGATACTTGCAGTTAACTTTACACCCTGTGCTTCAAAATCATATGCATTTAATTTGGCAATGAGCAGATCATGTGGCATGCAATCAAATGCCTTTGACAGATCCATTCAGATCATGCCCACAACACCTTTCAAATGTTAACTCTTGGGTATTGTCTCAGCTATTCCAATGAGTGCATGCTCAGCATTATACTTTTTTCTACAAGTGCAAAACAGATAGATATTTTGGTGTTGATAAAAGGTATGATCTATGATCTATTTTTCCAACAAGCATTCCAATGCCTAAAGTTTTTAAGAGATATTCCCGTGGGTACACTAATAGGATTATAGTCAATTTTAGAGGTGGGGTCAGAACCTTTATGAATTTCGGATATATCTACTGCCTTAAGAAGATCAGGCAATTCACAGGAAAGGAGCATTGAGTTAAAGTATTCAGCTATTTGAGTATGACAGATTCCAGTAATTTTCATAATAATGTCAACTGAGAGCGTACCGCTAGTTTTCTTTGAACTACCTAGGTTTTTTATTAATTACAATATATCAACAGAGCTGATTGCCTGGAAATGAAAGGTTTGTGTATGTCATATGTTACTTATAATCAAAATAATATTGTGAGGATTCTCATATTTTCTGAACACATCAATAATAAGGTCTCTCAATGGGACCTAAGATGGCATAGTCACACAGAGCTCAATGGGTAGTATATCTGTAATATTGATAAAGTACTGATGAAAGCACCCTGCTATTTGACTTGCAGAATTGTACCTCTCTGCCAAAAATAGATGGCCAAACTTAACAAACTAAACACCATTTCATAGCACATGGTGAGGAGATTTTGCTATGTGGGATAGGGCAAATGTTAGGGTTAGGGTTATAATTAGGATTCAAATACTCTCAAATTGTTGGATTTGGCCCATTTCATTGATATCGTGATGGGAGTAGTAGAAATCGATGAAATTTTCATGATTGGTACTATATAAGCACTAATGGTAACTGTTGAGGGGTAGGGGCCAGGGTTATGGTTAACAGTAGTGGCACACTTGCTTGCTTCTCCAAAACAATGCCCGATCTAGTGGATATTCTGGATAAAGAAACACGTGTTGCTTTATTCTGGTTAGGGCTAAATGAAATAACTGCTGATCCCAAAAAATTTCCCGCTATATTGCTTAGGACACATAAATCAAACACTAGTGGAGAAAGATTTAACACAAATGGCAAAATAATAAACTCTAAGGAGACTGAAACTTTTGGGCGTTACTTTGGGTTATAAGCCTGACGTTGACCCTCATATTTCGAACATTTGCAAAAAAGCTGCAACACAATGAACTGTTTAAAAGAGACTCAAGTCCTTCATTGGCTTTAGGGAGAAAAAATTCTTAATCAGAGCTTTATCTATTCTAATTTCGAGTACTGTCCTCGGGTTTGGTATATTTCATCATCCAAATCTCTTCAGAACATCCAAATGTTACAAGAATGTGCTCTGAGATTTCTCCATAGTGATCATATCAGTTCATATACCAAATTGCTTTCCATGTGAGAAAAATGTAAAATGGCTAGCTCTCGCCAAAGAGCCCTTTGCACTGAAGTATTCAAAACAGTCAAACAATTAAACCCGCCATTTATGCAGAACATTGTTAAATTACGGACATCATGTTACTCTTTACGAAATCCAAATGATCTAACCCATGTAAGGCCTGATCAAACAACTTTTTGGCCCAAAAGTCTGAAGTCTACTGGGACACAGATTTGGAACAATCTACCAAACGAGCTCTGGTATGCACCTCTGTGGGAAGCGTGCATAATGTTAACGATAAATATTTTAGAGGGTATTTATTGCTCAAAACAATGCCTATGAAGAGATGGCGATTACGTATCCAATGTGGGATATGTTTTGAATTGGTTCTAATGAAATACTTAACCGAAATTGTCATGCCCAATCACCAAGAGTGTAGAGATCACTGGAGCATTCTCGCTCTATATCCCCGCCATGGGCTGATAGTGCACTACGATTCCCTACTGCACGCAACTGCAAACCGCTCTCTCTTAGGGATTGCTGCTAATTACTTAAAACTATTAACATATTTTTGGATGAAGGAGTTTGCAAAAAATTATGAGCAAGCTACTAGCAGAGTATATGGTAAAGAGGGTCACTCCACACTGTTTTCTGGGATGAGTTTTGTAGGCTAATAAAGGATTAAATGAGCGAGGGTAAACATTTTCATAAAGATTTTACAAAATATCATAGCATATTTTGGGGTCACTCATTTAGTACGAACACATGAAGGGGGAGGGGGGTCAAGCAAATGCATATGAATGCGTACAAAGGGGGAGGGGGGTTAACACATTTAGTACGTACGAAAAGCAAAAAATTATCAGCTTTCTGTATACACTATGCAATATTTTCATTTGCATAGGACCCTACACAGACATTTAATTAATGTAGTACGTATTCAGTTGAAGTTACTTCAAGTACAGGGGTGTCAAACGTACGGCCCGCAGGCCGAATCCGTCAATGTGGCCCCCTAGGAATTTTGAATGAACTGAAACCTAGCGATGTTTTTCCCATTGTAATAGCGGCATTTACTAGTGGCATTTAGAAGGCTGAATACCCAGTTTTTTGCCGTCGTCTAGCGTGCCAGATAGGAAACATGCGATGAGTTGTGTAGAATTGAAAGCCCCAACTACCTAGCCCCCTCGGGTTCCATCGACCTACCCGGCCATTGTGGCGCCATATTATGTCCTATGTGGCCCTTGGGCCAAATAAATTTGACATCCCCTGATCTAGTATATTGCTGTTTTGTTTCAACAATACTATAGATTCTTCATGAAATACATTTCTAGTGGTCATTTTCATGCCTCGTGAATGATTAAAAAGTCTTTCTCCGTGGTTTTGGACGTCTATAAACTGTCTTTTAGAGATGAGGGGGGGGGCTCGGACAATTAAGAGTATGTACGCAAAAGGGGGTGCGTATCAAGCGTACGTGTGCGTACGAGGGGGGGGGGTCAAATTTTAGCCATTTTGGAGCGTACGTACTAATTGAATGACCCCTTCCTGTAGTACGAACTGTACGCAACTTGCTAAAAGATTTAGAGAAACTACAAAGTATATCGTGTGATGCTATGTAGCTACAATGGCTTTTTTAGACGAAACTTATGAAAATAGATAACATCATCCATGCACTGGTAGTAGTAGTATTTATGAATGTAGCACACCTTCCTTTGCCCTGTTTAACACCTTAGTCCTTTTAGTCATTATGTAAGTGTTAAGTGCGGCAACTAGATTTAAGGGGTATACACGTTTTCTGTTAATAAGACACCAGTTAATATCCAACCTAGTACTAGACACGCTACAATTTAAGAAACTTTTAGAACTACAACGAAAGAGTTAAGAAACTTCAGAAATGTCTGGGCTATTTCAAAGTTTGGGGTTTGGGAAACATTTTTCCTACGCGGATTTAACAAGTGTCAACTAAATTACATTGCTTGAGAAAGATATGAGAAAGATCCTTTGGTTAAGAGAGAGATATGCGCAATTTATGACAAATGACACATTGGAACCATTACCCGGTTCAACGCAAAGCTGAACCAATATGGTATCCTTTTCGAGGACCAAAGTGAAGATTATATAACGTTTACCGAAATTAGCGGGAACTGCACTAACTTCTTCTGTTTGCCATCATGCTAATAGTTTGCTATATCCAAGTGTTAATCGTTTTCAATGCAATCTTTCCTAATTAAATTAAGAAACTTGTAGAAGTCAAATGTCGCCAATAATTAAGAAACTTTTAGTACTAGTCCTTGAAGTAGGTTTCTTATAAAATAAAAAACGTGTATACGAATGCCGAAAAAAGATGCCTGGCGTGATTTGTCAAAATGTTGGCGCCAAAGGTAAACTTCCGCAAGGGTAACGAAGGAGAAAGGACATATTCCACGACTCAGATAGAGCTGATGTTTACAAATTACGAGACACCTGTTCTTTGCTTTGTACTGTTGGCAATAAGAAGGACGACTGCTAGTTTACCCCTTTATGGTTTGTGTACAAGAGAGTGTAAACATGATTCGAATGATTCGAATGCAATGGCGGAAGCAGTGGCCAGGGTGAGTGATTATTTGTCTATAATTCCCCAAGCGGCAGATTTATTCTTGATGTACATAATGATTGCTTTCATATGGTATATAAATTATGTAGAAATTTCACTTCGAATGTTTAAAACACTCGCGGAAACGTGTGCTAGGCCCTACTATGAAAAAGGTCATAACTCCTAAATACTGCAGTAGTCCGCAAATAATATTGCAGATTCTTACTTGGGAGGGCGAGGCCTATCATGTGATATATAATTTGTCAAGATTTGATGGGGTCCGTTCTCTTAAGATCCGCTATCACGGCGGACTCTACTTACCGAGAGCTATCGAATGGTGTATAGTATGTTACGGTAGGCCGTCTATTTCTAGGAAAGGTACGATTCTGCAATAATGCCGACCACAGGTGCACTTGAGCTGAATGGGATGGGCTTTCCTCCTACCCCCTTTAAACGTGCCCCTCGTAGCAAATTTGTACTGGAGACAGATCTTCTGAACTTACTTCTCTTATTCTGCGATGGATGTACCTTCGGGCCATGAGCTTGATCACTAAGATTTGGGCAACATTTATAGCATCCAAATACACCTGGGCATGTTTCAGCGGAACACTTGAACATCAATTCTGTCGCAGGATCAAAAAATGCATTTTCCTTCGTCAACAGCTTTATGCAGACGGCACGGGTAGGTTCAATCATTGCGATGTTTGTAGGCTGGCAAAAAACTTGTCTGCCGACATTTGCAATGCTCAAACATTGTATCGCAAAATGCACAATTTTTATCTTCCTTTCCGCCATGATCAGTATGACTGTCCAAAGTGATGGGGAATTCCCATTGAACAGGGAATTCTCAACAACAACGGAAGCAAATCCTTTTGACATTCGCATGCGCTACGCATGAGTGTTTCACTTTTCATTCTTTTGATAGTGAAAGCGAAAGCACCATTGATCTAAAAGAAAAGACTGGACCGAGCGTCTATTTTTTTAGAACTCGATTTATTAAATGTTTTTAGTTTTTCAAGAACTTTTTTATTCTTGCTGTTGCTGGGAAGTTAAAATATGACCATTTGTAATTAATTTCAAGACTTCATCTGCTTTTGAAATCAACCTTCTTTCCTTCTCTTTGTTTTGCTTTCTTGGCATTCTTCTTTCTGCTATGCAATTTCCTTTTATGGTTGACTTCATTATAAAGAGTAACATTCAGCAAAAATCCAATGTTGAAAGCAATTTTCAAGATTGCCTTTCTGATCATTGATAAACTCCAGTTCATTCACCGTCCAGTGCTTTATATGGGGCCATTCTGGTCAAAATACAACTCGGCCCTTGAATTGATTTTTCTTTAAATTGGAATATTTTTAGCAACATTTTGATTACTTATATTATATGCAAAACTATGCAAAACTTAATTTTGTCGTTTAAGTAATTAATGCATCGACACACGCTGAATGTCATATTCACCCTGTGGGGTACTGTGGACGTATTTTTCGATTAATATATGTGCTACCGAAAATGAAATTGCTTATAGTCAGCAATTTTCCACGCTTATTTGAAAAGAGCAATGAAGCATCTATTTCACTAGTGTTTAGTCAGTTCGAATTATCTGTTTCTCCCATAATTCTTTATTTCAAAATCCCATAACTACTTTTATCTTCTTTTTATAGTAATTTATATATGTTTTAATCTAATTTGTTATATCATACTTTCAAAAATTAATTTCATTTTATTCTTCAATAATTATTTTAATCATGTTCTATACTTATTATTGTCTGTTTGCCGGTGAAAGTCACTTTTCGAACTCATCGTCAAACAGTGTATGGAGTCAAAACCACCCATAAAAGAGTTGTGAGCCTCCAGTACTAAGTAGAAGGGAGAAGGATCATTTTGCCAAGAAATTTAGTCATGACAGAAAAGAATCAGGCCTTTTAACGAGGCCAGAAAAGGCTATAAATGGAGGGGTAAGACCTCTCGATCTTCGGAGGCCAAGATAATGAGCACACACGCAGATTCGACGGTGATAATCTATGTTATGCTGCAGGGGCCGCGCAGTGATTTCAAAAGTTGGGGGGCCAAGCTTATAAATATATCTCGTAATATATTTTTGTAATTCTCGTATATATATATATATATATATATATATATATATATATATATATATATATATATATATATATATATATATATATATATATATATATATATATATATATATATATATATATATATATATATATATATATATATATATATATATATATATATATATATATATATATATATATATATATATATATATATATATATATATATATATATATATATATATATATATATATATATATATATATATATATATATATAAATATATATATGAGTTATGTATAGTTATATTGCCGATTATCATTGTGCTTTAGACCAGTGTTTCCAAACCATTTTTATGATACGGCACCTGTTCTACATAACAAAAATCACACGGGATACCGCCAAATAAATATGTGAAAATACACAGCTAGTGAAGTATAGCCCCTGGTTGATTCCTTATTTCCTAATATATTTATCAATCGTTTATCACCGCCACTGTCTCTCAAAGCATCACTGATTACCAACTGCAGCCAGTTCATTACGATAAACATAAGACGATTCATTATCTGCGTGGAATCAGTAGTTTTTGACAAATGAAGTGAGATTTGGCAGTTTTTCACAGCACACCTTATGATCTCTTACGGTACACTAGTGTGTCGCGGTACACCTGATGATCTCTTACGGTACACTATTAAGTCTAAATTTTAAGGTCTCTGTCCAGTAGTTGAAGCTACTGGGTCTTTAAATCGCTCTCTGTAAACAAGCAAAATTCGTTTCTGCGATCTGGACGCTTTTCAACAAATTCATTAGCAACTTTGACCAGTTGTAGCTTATCTACAAGAGGTTTACTTGAATTCAAAATAGAAAGTGAGTTGAATCTCCGTTGTTTCATTGTTGACCGTAGCCATGTTTTAATTCTTAGGAAAAGATCTTTCAGGTATCGCAGTCGTAGCACCGACCAATACAACTTTCACAATGGAAACGATATTTGTTATTAGTGATCTTTCGGTTGTAGAGATGGCTTGAAGACTGGTTAAAATATACAGGAAAGCATGATATCGAAAGTCAACAAAAAAACGTAATGTTTTCTCTTGTCACCACACAGAAGGTCAGGGAATGTGAGCCAACGAAAATCAATGGTCACAGGCTTATTATAATCAACCTACTGCTGATGATGACATTTTAATATCGGAGCTAATCTTTTATAGAAATGAAAAGAGCCATAAAAGCCAAAAAGCCAAATAAATCGTCTAAACCATACTAAATTTTCTAGGCCAAACAAGTTCAGAAAAAGTCAAATTTCTGGAATTTGGCTTAGATAAAGCCAATGCACCAACTCTGGAGTAAATGTCTTTCCTCTATGCTCCTAATTCTTAACTAAAATCATTACCACGGGTTGTAGGAATGTCACTGATATAAAGCTACTCAGCATCATATATCTTTCCAACTGTAGCGTGGCTTATGCAGAGCGTACACAGGGAGAGACGTGTTCTTCGTTTGACTCTCTAATCACGACTAAATCATTTCATAAATTACAGCACGTATAACTACAATCATAACTACAGGACACTAATTGATACGGAGACACACACCATGATAACAGGACACGATACAGACACCACCAAGGGTTGACAACATCACAGGTTTACAGGGGTTATTTTCACATGTATATTCTAATTAGTTTACACACACAATTTCATGATCACATATATTACACCTTCCCCTCCCTACGATGCAAGAGACTGCTAATGAGAGATAGCATACCCAAAGCGAGTAGGAGGATTAATCACTTGCCGAAGAAAGGGGGGCCTAGCAGTTCCACCCCTACCACCCCTTGGGGCACCTGCTACTGGTGGGGCTTCCCTATCTACTTCACGGACAGTAATCCCTGGTGTTTCCGGGGTTGGGTGAATCGGGGTCCCCTTGTCTATCGGTAAAGGACAGGGTTTCAAGAGATTATGGTGGGCAATAAGAGTTCTATCCGTGGAGGACCCTAACTTGTAGTTTACCCCATCTCTTGACAATATCTTGTACGGCCCCGTCCATTTCCTACCGAACTTCCAGTGCTTGGGACGCCAAAGCCATACAGTCTGCCCAGTTTCAAAAGGCTTCCAATCCTTCTTACTCTTGTTATTATAATTAGAGGCCTGTTTGGATCTAGCAAGAGCGAGATTACGTTGAGCAAGTTGGTTAGAGTAACTAAGAGCTTTTCTCAAGGCCTGACTATAGTCTGACTGGCTACTGGGATTTCTAAGCGGCACACCCAACTCTACCTCAATAGGCATCCGAGCTGGACGCCCAAAAAGCATTTCGTACGGGGACATACCTGTAGACTCATGGACACTAGTATTGTACGCGAATACTGCCTGATCTATCCACTAGACAAGGCTGAGAGAACGCAAGGAGCAACCCAACGGGGAACTTTATCTGCATGTACTTTTCTAGTACAAAATTTCATGCTGATTCCGAAAATCTTTGGTAAACGGGCGTCACCGGGTGCAAACGGAAGTTATGGGCGTGGTTTAGGATGATAATTAGCATAGCAATTTTCTGCCAAAGCGCTATGAACATGTTGTGGATGCACGCAATTTATTCAAAATTCAACAGTAATTGATAAAATATTAAACTAAAGCCTGTTAGTGAATAAACACGGAAATTATGGGCCTGCTTTGGGTGTGGCCATGGGCGTTGGTCTGCTTACATATCAAGTTGGTTTTTTAATTAATCAGAGTCATAATCGGAATCACTTTCCCCAGCGAAAGTTGCGCCAATGTTAATTTCCTCTTCAGCATTCATTAGAATCTCTGCTACATTTTGAGGAAATGCTTCCTTTATCCAAATAACTTCCCTTTCGTCTGACCATCCATTTGCAGTGATGACATCAAAGTCAATAACGGATTGAAGACTTGACTTCCACACTTTGGCAATGTAGTTGCATCTTTGGCTCCTGAGGCGTAATGTTTCACGGCATGGTGGCAGCAAGGACAAATCCTGAATCCTGCCCGTCTTCTGGTATATATCTTTGAAAATTGCATAACGCACTTCGTTGATATCACTTTTTCCTACCATAAACAAAGAGCAAACGTATTCTTCAAGCAATGCTTGAAGTTCACCATCGATTCTCCATTGATTTCCTAATTCTGTAAACATTCTGGTAAACCTCTTACTTTTCTCCATCTTCTTCCACAACATACGTTTTGACTTTCGAAAAATGGAGGAGATATAGTCATTGCCAGAAAATGCGTGAAATCCGATCAATGCAGATTTCAGAGTGTCTGGCATATCAACCATGCCTAATTGCAAAACTTTTCTGGACTTTCCGGTACCGTAATCAATGTAGATCCTGCCAGCGTCCTCTTGAAACAAGGAAAGAAACAAGATGTTGATATCAACATCGCCTGATGGAGATCTTATAAGCACTGCTTTGTTTGGTTGTGTACTAAGTGCATGGTTGGCATGCAAAAGAAGTTTTGTGTCTGCTTCTTCTTGGTTACTACTTAGCTCATCTGCAACTTCAGTAGACTTTTCCGTCATGCGAATGCAAAGTTTGTCAACAGAGAACATAATTTCATTGCATTTCAGCTTGTGAAGAATGGCACTTTTTTGCTTAACCATCTCATCTTTGATGACTTCAATCATTCTACTCTTGTTCTCTCCGTTCTTGAGAAAATCTGAGAAGTTTCGTGGTACTTTGGACTCTGCTGACTTTATAAGAACTTTGGCAGAATGCCCACGCTTTATTCTTTCAGAGTTCTTTATTGAATCATTCCTGTATGTGTCTGCCACAATATCTACTCTTGGATGCCCTACTGGTAAGGTTTGAACAACTTGTTGAGTTAGTTCACTGTATGTATCACTCGTTCTCGGCAGTGTACGGATTAAAGCCATCAAGTCAACTAAATATGCAGCAATGTCTTTTTTTGCAAGTTTGATTGGCTCATGGCTGAATTCTTGCTGAGAGAATGACAAAACAATCTCCATTAGCTGACTTTTTTTGGTGACACGCCGACTTCCACCAGGGTTAGCGAGGGCCAAAGGAACAGAACTAAGGGGATATTCCAAAGCTGCTTTAAAATTTATTGTTCTACCAGTCTTTGCTGAATGTGCAAGCAATGTTGCAAGAATGTTTCGATTAGCCTCAACCAAGCTTTGCTTTCTTTCTTGCTTTACTTGTACTTTTTTGCTAGCAGTCTTGAACAATGATAATCTATTGCGCTTGATTGGATCATGAATTGGAACATCAGTAGATCTCAATCTGTTCTTCACAAATTCACTGTATTGTACTTCCCCATTGCTTTTAATCTGAGATATTTCACTTGCTATTTCTGAGTCAAGTTGAACTCCAGAGCTAAGATTGTAAAGGTAACTTTTTTCCAGGGATTCATCAAATGGATTCATATATTCCTCTGTCATTACACTCACGATAGCTTCAACTAACTTTTCTGACTTCAGAATTTGAGATGGTCTATTTGATTTATATCCTTCTTCTGAGCTTTTCACATCTGCAAGCTCCATTAATGCTTTGGTATTCATAGCCTGCATTGAACGGTTTAAGGTCCATTCAAGTATTGCATTTTCGTCTGAAGCAAAATATTTTATGCCTCCAGACACTTTAGCATCCTTATTGATCGTTTGCTCGCCCCTCTGATCAATGGCAATCCTGCTTTTATGTCTCTGCTGCCCTTGCACAGATAATCCCTTTTCTGAGAGGAGTTCCATGCATCCAGGATGTGTTTTCTTCAGATTCTCTAATGTATTCACATATATTGATCCATATCTGGCATAATTTTGCTTAATCAATGCAAAAAAGAATGGCAATGCAGCTTTCAAGCCATTGAGTCTCAACAAAAAGTTGTTTGATTGAACTGCGGAATGCAGTAAATGTTGATTTGACATGATATCTAAATAATGAACAAGCCAAAATTGTGGCGTCATTCCATGATGTCCATTACGTACACAATTTTTAAAGTACCCAGAATCCTCCAACAACTTGATCACGTCCGTGTTTTCCAGCAGCTTCATTATTCTTCATTACATACAGATGTCCTACCCACTAATTGTTTCATTACATCTGACTTGTCATAAATAGACAAAAAACGTTTAAACAACAATCGTTCTAGAGCCTCTGTAAAGTTTGAATGCACTGCCCAGCAACGGTTATAATGAGAACCGGCGAGGACCCCGTTTAAGCTCCCAGTAGAGCATATATCTGCCTGGAAAATTATATCTTCGAAGCCTGAGCCACTTACAATGCTTCCTAGAACATTGAACACCTCTTTCATAAAATGGAAGTCCCCCAAATGGATGATGATATTTTTGAAGCATTCGGGATGATTCCATAGGACTTTGTGTGCATTAATAGCAGCACCAACGTCAAAGGTAATGTTTGCGTATGGTAATTCGGCTTGTTTTGCTCTCCTTAGTATAATATCAAACACTTTGTAGATGGTTGCATATGCAGTGATAGGTGCATTGATTGGAGGAAGATAGGTCACTTTGGTCATCTGCAGTTCATCAGCTTTCCCAGTAGATTTCACGAAGAACCCTGTAAAGTTCGGAACAATTTGATCCATTGACGAAACTATTCTAGATAACAACCATTTCATGTGTAATTTAACGAAGTCCGCTAGTAAGCAATCACCTGAGATCATTTCTTGAACTTCATCATATACCGAAACAGGCTCTTTTCTTCTATCGATTCTAACATCAGGGACTTCAACTGGAACAGTTTGCAGAGATCTTCTTTTCGTTCTTAATAAAAATACAGACTTTTCATGAACTTCTCTCTCTCCGGATTCTGAAAACTCAACAATGTGCGTAGAATCAATAACACCGTGCCCTGATAGCGTTTCTAACTTCTGGTTAAAATTGTCAGCCCACCAGAATTTTACGCATGTTTCTCTTGCAGGACTCTTCGGCATGTCATCATTCAAGGACAATCTCATCATAGCTACTTCAGCTTCTGCGGTTTCAATCTCACATACGACATTATAGTCGATTGAGTGTCCCAAATGGGAGAGAATCTTAATAGGCATTTTAAGTCCAGTCAAATTATGAAGACCTATGCCAAGCAGGAAGTGCTTCAAAGTAATGACCTTTCCTTTAGACACACCATGTATCATATCAGCAGTATATGAGTCAATTAAGCGTTTTGTTCTGTTGGTAATATTGTTCCCTTTAGACCTTAACAAGTGGGCGAAGAAACTGGTCAAACTTGAGGGTGGATTTCGTATGCTACAACTAAGTGTGTCACTGTTTGGAGGCCAAGCGAGTTCATCTAGTGCTGATGCATGCGCAATTATGTCATCCCTGAGATGCTCGGCAGCAAGCTTTAAAATCATTTCTTTGTCGTTAACCACAGTTGTAGCTTGTAATCCAGCAGTGCTAGCGACTACCTCTGGTGTAGCATCGTCAATTCTTAGAAAAATGATTGCATCATCATATTCATCTATAATTTTCTTCTTTAGCTTGGCACGATAACTTCTTTCAAACTGATAGCCAAAACCAACTTTGTATAATCTGTGTAAGGCAGTAATTGATAACGCTTGATTGTTTTTAAGAATAACACTCTGAATAGCTTTTTTGACTGCATTAAAGTCTCCTACTTCCTTTTGATGCCCGAAATCCTGCTTTTCATAAACTGCCTTTTTCGTAAGTTGGCGCACATAGTTGTTGTAGCAAGGCTTGTGCATCATAAATTCTTTGGCAATCAAGTCAACCTCTCTAACATGAAGCAAAAGTTCCTCATCTTCTGTCAATAATGCTGCTTCCTTGATTTTATGCTCTGCATCAACAGTGGTGATTTTGTATGGATAATACGATCTCTTATTAATTTTTTTCCTTCCTTGCTTGCAGAAAAAACATACTTTTGGGAAAAGTCTTTCGGGCTCATCCATTTTTATGCGCTTCGCTCTTGTTGACTCTGGGTGTGAGCTAGATATTTTTCGTTTCTGAGAGGAAAGGATCGCAGTGAACTTTTTGTAACACGGTTCCAAGTGCACACCATGCCTTGCTACATCAAACCCTTTATCAGGAACGCTGTTAGATTGCTGTATATGTCTGTTAGCGAGCGAGGATTCCAAGCGACGTTTCTTTGCTTGGACCAGGCGATTGTATTGATTGCTGGAAAGCCCCTTTAACTCGGTGTAACTTCCATCAGAGTATGTGTAATGAACTACACACTCCATCCTTAACTGTAGGCAAGATTCAGAATTTCACCGTGCATCATTGTACATAAGTGCTAAAGAATTCACAACTCATCATCGAACAGTTCTCTCAAAATGAAATCATGTCTTTTGAAAGCAGGTCAGTATGAATAACAACTTATGCCAATCATTCTTAATCTGAATGATATTGTTAATGAAATGAAACCATTGTAAATAACACCGTGTAACTTCACACGAAGATTGATGAAATCGATACACAGCAGCTACAAATCTTCTACATTGACTTAGTAGAGGCGTCCTTCGTTTCAGTTGACATTCCGCAGTCACATCTGGAAGAATCTCCCTTGCTAACGTAGGGTGAGTGAACATGTTCTTTTTTAAAGGTAAAACCCACCGGAGAGCTATATAAGGCTGTACGAACTATCAACAAAACATGCATTAGACATGTATGTATAAATAAGCTCTTTATTTTGTTTGCAGATAAACTTTTAATTTGACCAACGCCCATGGACACACCCAAAACAGGCCCATAATTTCCGCTTTTATTCACTAACAGGCTTTAATTTAATATTTTATCAATTACTGTTGAATTTTGAATAAATTGCGTGCATCCACAACATGTTCATAGCGCTTTGGCAGAAAATTGCTATGCTAATTATCATCCTAAACCACGCCCATAACTTCCGTTTGCACCCGGTGACGCCCGTTTACCAAAGATTTTCGGAATCAGCATGAAATTTTGTACTAGGAAAGTATATGCAGATAAAGTTCCCCGTTGGGTTGCTCCTTGCGTTCTCTCAGCCTGGTCTATCAGACACAAAACTGGAAATGATGTTTTGAAGAGTACGGTTCTGGCGTTCCACAAGTCCGTCACACTGGCGGTGGTAAGCGGTCGTCCGGGTTTTCTTGATTCCCATCAAATTATATACTTCATGCATCAGGGTGCTGTCGAAATTGCGACCCTGATCAGAGTGGAGGACTGTGGGAGGCCCAAAACGAGAAAACACACGAGACACGAGGATATGAGCTACAGTGGAAGCTTTCTGATCCTTAGTTGGGAATGCCTCACACCATTTGGTAAAATGGTCCATCAGCACAAGGATATGTTTACTCCCACGGTCTGTTTCTTTGATAGGTCCCATGTAATCCATGGCCCAAAATACGAAGGGTTCACTTACCTGGATGCTTTGCAAAGGTGCCTTGGTTAAGCGGTGACTGTCTTTAATCTGATTACATTCAGGGCAATTTTGAATAAAAAGTTGAACAGATTCCTGCATTTGAGGCCAAAAGAATCCTATCCAAAAGAATCGTATGTATCCCTCTCACCATCCGCCAGCGAGTCATAGAATGTGGCAGCAGGGCCTCGTAAAAAGGCAGGCAATTTCGCCAGTCGCGAGGCGTCATTCCAGTCATTGGCAACAGAACAACGTTCAACATGGCGAAGCCAATGTGCAAAGTCACCACCATCGAAACGGTCAGGAACAAAGGTCGAGGCCATGGCACGGGTAATTTGTCTCCTGTCACCAATTTGTAGCGTGGCTTATGCAGAGCGTACACAGAGAGAGACGTGTTCTTCGTTTGACTCTCTAATCACGACTAAATCATTTCATAAATTACAGCACGTATAACTACAATCATAACTACAGGACACTAATTGATACGGAGACACACACCATGATAACAGGACACGATACAGACACCACCAAGGGTTGACAACATCACAGGTTTACAGGGGTTATTTTCACATGTATTTTCTAATTAGTTTACACACACAATTTCATGTTCACATATATTACACAACTGAAATATTTAGATCTGAAAAAAGTGGGGGGCCATGGCCCCCCGGCCCCCCTGTTGCGCGGCCCCTGTGCTGTACAGCCTGTTATCACTTTTAACTCCCTTGAACACCTAAACATTCAGTTTGAATTATAGAAAGATGCGGGAAATCATTATTTGACAAATTAAAGAGGACAGACTAAGTTCTGAGGAATACAATACATTCAATACATTACTCGGCTGAACGTCCTTCAATACAAATCAGACTGAACAACAACAACAACATACACTAGCGACAAATTACACGGTTTACACTCACAGCTACAGTTGAAAATTAGGTGAAACAGGCTGCTTTCCTTGACCAAAGCGAAAAGATGACCACCGTGCCGGGTGTACACTATCTATGTACATACTTTAGTGATTTTTCATGAAATTTTTGGTATACTGGTAACGAACTAATGAGGAAAAACTCCACGTTTTACACTTTTTTTGTATGAAGAATCACATGACCTAACTCATTTTATCTTTGAAAGTGTAAACCGGTAAAAGATGCCAGTTTTCATGCCACTACTACGATTTCTATATACTTGAATATTGTTGATGGATGGATGTACACATATTGTGTACACCGTTTACGTATTTTACACAAATTGAATACAGCTTTTTGCAAGTGTAAACTGTGGTGTAATCGTGTAAACTGTGGCATGCATGGCAACAACACACTGCGGGATACTCACAGCATTCCGTTGTTATCAAAGCTGCATACAAAAGCGTAGGTGCAAAAAGGACAGAGGGGAGGGGCAATCGCAGCATTGATCTGAAGTGACAATATGTAACAATAAACTGTCAGTGAGCAAAACAATACACGTTTTCTTTATAAGAAAAACACTTTTTACCTGAGGCTCAATTTTCTTAACTTTTCACGAATTTGAGGCTGAGATTTTCTTAAGATTGTCTTAACTTTTGCAGGAATAAACTGGCTGAAACAGGCTACTCTGTATTTGTTGGGCCACCATAAGTCTCGATCTTTGTACGAGAGTTTGCAAAAATGAGCCAGTATCAATTTCTGGCATGTAAAGAAGATGAACTATAATTTTCTTAGGATTTTCTTCAACTTGAGTCTTGTGATTTTCTTAGGATTTTCTTAAGATTTTGGCCATTTGAGCCTCATTTTCTTATAAACTTTTTTCTTATAGAGAGAAACACGTGTAGCCACATAGAGTGACTGTATCTTTACCAGACACGGGAATCTGACGAACGAATTGGCGGTTGGCGTCCTTCATTATTGTCTCTATTTCATCAATACAATGTTGTTGTTATCCAGAGAAGCCATCACGATTACTAGTGTGAATGCTCTTTTGATCGTTGTTCCTTTTAGCCAACTAGTAATTGTGCAACATGAAGGAGACCTTGAATATCGTTGCCGTCTGCTTTTTGTTGATAACGGAAGTATTCCTGATATTTCACCATTCATATCGAGTCATATAAGCACATGCAATGAAAAAGGAATATTTTCAATGGGGTGTTCCTTGACTACATTTTAAATGTAATGCATAGCAAGTTAACACATCAGCCACAAAAGTGGTGCACATATAACGCCTCTTGTATAGAAAAGATTCCCAAAATACACAAGCAGAAATATTTCAGGAAAGTGACTAAGAACGAATGGTCAGATCAATAAGATACGGACTGCATATGTGTAACCATAGCAATACCACCGTCAGTTCCTGTCCTAACCTTTGTCTTGGCCTCGTTTGCAAGTTCTGGCAAAGTTCAAGAAAAGTCGGCATTTAGAGCGTTTTTCCGAGCTATATTTTTGAGATAAGTCTCGTGATGCTCGGCCCGTCGATTACATTGTTCTTGGAAGAAAAGAGATTATGTCCTTTTACCGATCTGGGTTTGAGCACTGCCGGAGGGACACAATGATAGACACCCACGTGACATGACATCACAGGGATGACTTACAGAATTTTTTATATCACCATCGTTTTCAGCACCATCGATTAACCCTTGACCGTACAACACATTGCAGGTATAACGTGTTTTGAAGAATTTCAATACCAGACAGTCTGGTATCGGATTTAGAGGATAAACGATATTAGGCTGCAAGCATGGGCATGTATAGGGTTTTCGGGGGCGCTGATTACGAAAGTGACAACAAATTTTATGTAACTTTACCCTATTACGTCTTACTGACGTCACAGGGTAAATTTATTGTGTTTGTCTCTCGAAGGTGCATATATACGGTACTTTTGTATATACGAGTGCAACTGTAAGTCATTTTCATAAAAATATGAGGCTTTAGCTTCTATTGCTTTAATTTCCACAAAAAAAAAGAAAATTCGAAAGTCCATTGTTATTTTGATAAAAACACTCGGCCTAAAGCTAGCTGTGTGAGCCGTTTGTTTATGAAATAGTCGTCTCCTGTTGGTAGAACGGCTTAGTGGATTTAGTTGCGATTATATATTCTTAAACAATCAAAGATTTGAAGCCTATGCTAGTCCACTACCTGGAGTAGCAAAGTAGCATTAAGCTGATCATTGGACCGTCAATTATATGTCGCAATCATTTAAAAATTGCGTCTATTATTATTAATTATTATTAACTCTTTAATTTAAAGTTGGCTGTTTATAGTAGCTACTATAGCTAATTTAGGCCAACTATTTACAAGATAAAAAAGTAAATGGAAGAAGAAAAAAATATGAAAATTATAAATACCCTAATCCATAAATAAAAGTCTTGCAGATCCTACAGTTGCAATGTCTGCTTTTCTCTGATTTAAGATATTTTCTAAAAACTGTCAAAGAGCTGGAAGCTTTTAATTCTACTGGCAATTTTGCCCACGCTCTTTGACCCATGAACCGTACTGTATCTGTACCATAGTTTGTAGTTCTCACTTTTGGTAGATTTAGTTTACTCGTGCTTCTTAGCTGATAGGGCACTTCCTTATCGCCAAATTGTCTATCATAAACTGAGGATTCAACCGATTTTTGGTTTTGTAAATCTCAATCATCAGCAACTGTAGGTTCTTTTGATGAACAGATACCGAATTATCTTTTTCTAACAGCTCTTTAAATTGAGAAGTGTTATCTCTGTATGCGATTCTAAGAGCCCTCTCCTGTATTTTATTTATTTTGTTTTCAATCTTCCTATCATGGAACATCCATATCAGAGGGCAATAGCTGAAATGTGACAATATCAAGGTATTCATCATCAATTTTATCTTTTTTGAATCCATGAAATCGAAATTCTAGATAATGCGTGCAGCTTCTGGCTTGCTTTTCTGCAAAGTGATTGCACATGACTTTTGAAGCTAAGCTTTGTATCTAGCGTTATCCCTAGCAATATTTCTTCATCACTCTCTTCTATTACAGCCTCTCCAAAATGTATTTTCATCTTTTTACTTTTTTCACCAAATATCATAAGATGACATTTATCTACATTCAATTTCATATAATTTTCAGGATACCAGGTTGCTAACTGAGCAGCATCTTGCTCTAAGCCATCTATGACATATTCAATCTTAGAGTCGCATACATAAATTGTCGTATCATCAGCGCAGTTGCATATTTCGGATCTTTTCATCAGAAGAAACAAATCATTCAAAAAATGTTAAAAAGCAAAGGTCCTAAGACGGATCCCTGTGGGACTCCTTTGTTAACTTCCTTCCATGTGTTAAATGAACCATTTATTTTAACTCTTTGTAGCCTTTTTGACACATAACTATGTATCATTTTAAGAGCATTTCTACTAAGGCCATAGGCATGCACTTTTGCTATTAATAATTCATGATCTATGCAGTCAAAGCCTTTAGAGAGATCCATCATTAGAGCTCCTGCGTAGCCGCTTTTATCCAAGGTCATTTTACAAGTTTCCAGAAATCTTAAAAGAGCATGCTGTGTATTATAGCCTTTTTTAAACGCGCAAAGTAGGGGAGACAAGAAGCTCACTGAGAATTCCATTAACTGGTCATATAACAGGCGTTCCAAAATTTTTGAAGTAGATGATAGGACAGTAATTGGCCTATAATTCTTTTTGGTTAAGGCATCGTCCTTTTTGTAAAGCGAGGAGACATCCCCTTTTTAAGTTCGTTTGGAAAGTAATTTTCTGCCAAGCACAGGTTGAAAGTGTTAGTAAGATAAGGAAGAAAAACATCCGAGCTTCCTTTCAAAATTTTGGCTGGAATGCTCTCTAGTGGTGTTGCTTTCTTTAGATCAAGTTTATCTAGTTGTTTGTATACTTCTTCCTTTGACACAAGTGCAAACTCGAACATCCTTGAAGGATTAAAGTTGTTTTTTATTCTTTTGACGCTTGGATGTAAGCTGTATTTAGTAATCGCAACATCAATTGGATCCTTAATGCCATCAGTTGATAACAAGTTTAATTCAGCCCTTCCAACATCAATAGAACCCGTAATGTTAACGAAGTATTCATTAAAAATCTCAGTGATAGCCTTATCATTAGATATAAATTGGCTACCTTCTGCCAAGGTGACACTAGATGATGTCTGGACTTTCCCGGAAAAAATAGGCTTTACAGTTCTCCAAAATTTTCGATTGTCACTAAGATTCTTTAGATCTAGATTTTGATAATAGTTGCACTTGGTCTTACGCAAAAGTTTAACACACCAGTTTCTTTGCTTCTTGAAAGCCCTTTCATTTTCTTCCGTCCTATTTTTATTGTATCTATTGCGCAACTTTGACTGCAACATAATGGCTTTGCCTAAATTCCGTACATAAATTGAATCCTATGATGGACCTTTGATGAAATGTGTTCTGTCATCATGTTTACGAGGTTTTACTACTAATCTGGAAGCATTAAAAAACTTTGTCAATTTATATCCTCTTTTTCCATTGTCTGATTTTGAATATTCATCTAACCTTTCCTCTGAAAATAATTCCATGAATATTTGCATCTTACCACCGATAAACACTGAATGCGCAATACTATTTATCGTCTCACTTCCGTACGTATTCTATCACTTGCTGGGACCATCTGACAAGTTAGTCCTATTTGCTAGCCAGTCATCCAGGCTGCGTTCTTTACAATAAATTGGCTTTAGGGTCTTTGTTTTGTTGTTACTGAATGCCAGCCGATCATTACTTAGAGCTAGAGCAATTCTACAGGCAGGTGAGTACATCGGATTCCAGATTTTATACAATGGACTTTTATCATTAGGATCTTCATGTTTGTTTCTCCATCCCATGAACTTGCCATATTCACTTTTATCGTTTGCTAATGTAATGAGGTACTCAGCTACGTCTTTTGGTGTACTGAACTGTGAAACTTGAATGTAACTGTCTTGAAGGTATTTCGGCAAAATTCTCTCTAGACTATCTGTTCCAAGATATATCGGTATAGTTCCTGCCTTCCAAGCGTGATTCATTGTTTCATCAATATAATCTTCACAGTCAAACTTCATAGGGCTTAGGGCAAACTTGTGCATCCGTAATAAACTAATCTTAGAGTCAAGAAAGTTAATTTCACCTTTCCCAACTAAATTATTCTTCTCAACATTTCTTAAGCAATCTCCGTATGATTTTATTTGAATATGTTTTGATAGTTCTTGTACGTACTTTGTTCTTATTTTATTGCACGTTGAGAACACTGCTGCAACATAATCGTACTTTTGGTTAAAATTTAGAAGTCTGGAAATTATTGGCTGCGAAATTTTTGGATTTGGAAAGTCGGAATCCATTCTATAGCCTATAGAATAGTTAAAATAGCTCATAAAAGTTTTATTTTCAAGATGTCTATTCACCAATGAGGGTTCATTGTAATATAAGATCCAAGGAATTCTTCTCATTTCTCGCGGTAAATCATCTGGTTGCTTTGCATCAATTATTACTCCATCAACAAACGGCTCTTCTTCTTTATCAGTAACAATCAAATAACTTATTGGGCACTGCAATCGGGCTCTTCCATAGCTTGGGAATAAATAACTTTCGATATTTTCAATCCTTTTTACATTTGTAAGCGATGATGACCATAACAAAATTTTTATCTTTGATCTTGGAAGTGGAGCATCATTTGAAAGATGCTTGTTAGTAATATGCTGATCATGAAAATGATCATACGAAATAGTGATTCGCTGTCCTATCATTATATTGATTAAACTGGCTGTTCTCTTCAATGTAACATTGCTGTATATGTACGATATAATTGGAATTGCTACCAATAGAACAAGTGTTAGTGTCCATCTCGATGTTATTCTCATCCTGTTTATGTGCCGTCTTTCAACTGAACCCTCCGAAAAGCCGTATATTTACATCAGTAGAACTATGCCAAAGAACCTTGACAAACATCGTATCATCTGCATAACCATACATGATACCTAAAAGGAAGTATTCTTCTTCACGGTAATTCTAATACAGTTTGAATACAAATAATCCGTCGTACATCAATCAGAGCACTAAAAAAGTGGAAAATCTCCAAACGATCAAAGGTACAAGTGATCTTTATTCATTGGAGATGGTATGGTACAAAATGAGTACCTGCTATTCATTACGGTAGACTATTGTAAGATGAAATTCTCAAATAGAATGAAACGCGTGTGGTCACTGAGAATAGAAAAAGCAGGGCTTGGTTGCGCTGCCTTATCTGACAGCATCCGAGTGAATTCCTGGAAGAACAGATGGGAGTATAGGAACGTGTGTTTGTGTGCTTCCTATAAGCTGCAAATGTTCGATAAGTGACATCCTTCGTTGATCCATTGATGGCGGGTATCAGATTTAACGTGCTGAGAACACGGAGGCAGAGAGAGGAGACGTTGATGTTGACGGTACTCTGACTCTACTCTGACTAAACTTTACACTACAAATAACAGTGATATATACATAAACATTTAACAACCCGAAATAAACATGATTTACGTAAAGGAAGGGTTAGGTTGTTGTTAGTATATTGTTGAATAGATTCGTGTGGCGATGTTTGCGTGTGGAACAACAGAAGAGGAATGACCGGGTGTGTGATGACAGGAGTGACGTATGGTCATGTCCCAGGTGTGTGATGTTGTGAATGAGAATGAATGAAGAGAAGAAAATCGGCATTGAGTATG
Organism: Mastigias papua; assembly: GCA_964019165.1. NCBI lineage: Eukaryota > Metazoa > Cnidaria > Scyphozoa > Rhizostomeae > Mastigiidae > Mastigias > Mastigias papua. The sequence continues at coordinate 8,009,267 of OZ025275.1, read as the reverse complement.
ATATGACCTAAGTTACAATGTTTACGTGTCGCTACAGGAGCAATATTGGTGAATGCCCTCTTTTGTAACGATTCTTGAGCACCTGATCACTCTATAGTATGGCTTATTGCCAATCAGGTATTATTGCAGAGATAAAAATCGATGAATTTTGACTATTGGGATAGCTACTTATTGCCTTAAGTTAATTATTTATTGTCAACCGTCAACCAGAGTAAAGATTTTATCGCGCCTTCGTGAGAAAGTCAGCCCTCATGTAGCTGAATCAAGTTATAAAACAATGATACGACCAATATTGTTGTATTGCTATTCACTACAGCTGTCACTACCCCAAGGAGTGATCACAAAACTACAACGTATACAAGACAGGGCAGCAAGAACTGTCAACCCAGGAACTATGACAACTTCGTGGGATAGTATAGAAAAGACACAGAACACAAGGGTGGCGATCAATGTATTTAAATCACTGCATAATCTGCTACCCACAGGTCTGAACAGCTACTTTAAAATGCATCACCATAAAATAAACACGAGAGGTAATGGCATATATATTTTCCTACCAAAAATACGCACTGAGACGGGGAAAAGTCCTTTGCCTACCAAGGGGCATGCATTTATAATCGACTGGAAAAATCTATTCGCGAGAAAACATCCATCTTATTATTCAAAAAGAGACTGCAACTATCTAAGACTCTGTAGATTCCAAGGGAGATGTATTGGACACTAATTACACTTTTATCCTCTTTCTTGTAGGTTTTTAACTATCTCTTTTCTATTCATTTTTAACTTTCTATAGTTATTACTGATTGTTAATAGGTAGGAAACAGATCCTTGAAGGATAGCAGACTGTTTCAGTCTGAGTAAGTTAACCTGTCAAAATATTATTTATTATTATTATTATTATGTCCTCATGTTGATTAGTGCTTCCAGTTATCAAAATATAATAGGGAATAAGCATGGCATATATGGTGTGTATGTGTGTGTGTGTGTGTGTGTGTGTGTGTGTGTATGTGTGTTGTGTGTGTGTGTGTGTGTGTGTGTGTGTGTGTGTGTGTGTGTGTGTGTGTGTGTGTGTGTGTGTGTGTGTGTGTGTGTGTGTGTGTGTGTGTGTGTGTGTGTGTGTGTGTGTGTGTGTGTGTATGTATATATGTGTGTATGTTGGCAATATACCCTTTGGGGATCATTTTTCCGTCTGTCAGGAACATCCTGTAAAGTTAGCCCGGTAGTTTTTCTCTCCCTTTCTCCCCTTCAATCATGAACCCATCAAGCACGATTCAGGCTACAGTCAGAGTGAAGCCGACTTCCCGATAGTTCTATGATGGTGGACATATATAGGACGATCAATCACTTAAATTCTCTATATATGTGGGATTTCTTCAGCAAGAAAGTGGTGGAATATGATGTTAGAATTAAGCTACTCTGTGAGCTCCCGCCGCCAGATCACACAGATTTTGTACATCTCGTTCTGTACAGATCACATCCTGGAATGCCACTTATGGCACGTGTAACATTTGCAAACGCTAACAATTGCTGTACTTAATTTTATTTCATTTTATGTAAATTAAAAGTGTCATTTATTTTAGCTTTGCTTAACATGTTGGTGCTGATTAGTTGTGATAGCTACTGTATATTTATTCCAACAATAAAGAAGTTTATGATATATGATTGATATATGATATATGATATATGATATATGATATATGATATATGATATATGATATATGATATATGATATATGATATATGATATATGATATATGATATATGATATATGATATATGATATATGATATATGATATATGATACATGATATATGATATATGATATGAAATTATTGGTATTATTATTTACTATTTCTTCACATTTGCTATTTATTACGATTGCTGAGCGTGTCACCCCAGTGACCTAAGGTTAGCAAATAATAAGAGTGTAAAATCTATTTTGAGAGATAAATGTTTCCATTGAAGACAAGCTAGTGACGAAAGACTGTATATGAAAAGAGTAGATGGTGGAAGAGGACTAAAAAGCTTTAAAGAGGTTTATGATGAAACAAAGTTACGGGTAGCTTGCTATATGGCTACGTCAACAAATATATGGATAAAAGCAGCTTGGGAATACGAACATGGAAAGGAATTTACATCAATCAAGAGAGATGCGGAAGAAGTGATGAAGAAGGTGCAGGAGGATGTGGAATTTTGGGATAGGAAGCGTAAGGATTAGGTCTGAACATCCTAAGAATTGGAGATCTGTATGGAAGACGGTAAAGAAGATGATCAATGATGGGACAAAGTGAAATAAAGTTGACAGTTTTAAGACCAAGATTCTGCTGAGCGAGATACCATTAGGATTTGACAAGGGTGATTATGGGTGGTTGAGGTGTAATTCAGGCCTTAGGAAGACGGCTTCGAGTTTTAGTCTGCAGGAGCAAATGGTGGAAACACGATCATGGAAGAAACTGAGAGGTTTGATTAGCGAGGACTGTTGTAGACTTTGCGGAGAGTATAGAGAGACTGTACAGCATTTGCTAGCTGGGTGCCAGAAGTTGGCTGGATTTGAATATGTTAGATTCGAGCCTAAAACCTGAAATTCGAGCCATTACAAACGTAAGTTTATTTACGAGAAAACTGAAAGACAATAAGAATCAAATCTTACCGGTTAGCTTGAAAAAGGAAGCATCACAAATCACTTCTAAATCCGTAGATTTTTTATACTACTAAAGATTTTATATCATTAATTTTAATTTTAGCAATGCTTGTAAATACCATATTGATAGCAAACGGTCTAAGACTAAATTGAGAATGGTACTATATAGTATCATTTTTAAAATTCAGTCTTAAATTATTTTTCTTAACCAAATATGTAGCATAGCAGGTCCACATCAACACTTTTGTTGCCACTTAGTTAACCTGCTTTAACAAATATATGATGTATGTATGTATGTGTGTATGCATGTATGTGTGTATGTATGTATGTATGTATGTATGTATGTATGTATGTATGTATGTATGTATGTATGTATGTATGTATGTATGTATGTATGTATGTATGTATGTATGTATGTATGTATGTATGTATGTATGTATGTATGTATGTATGTATGTATGTATGTATGTATGTATGTATGTATGTATGTATGTATGTATGTATGTATGTATGTATGTATGTATGTATGTATGTATGTATGTATGTATGTATGTATGTATGTATGTATGTATGCATGCATGCATGCATGTATGTATGTATGTATGTATGTATGTATGTATGTATGTATGTATGTATGTATGTATGTATGTATGTATGTATGTCTAAGTTTCATGGCGAGCAGTCACATTTTTGGCTGCTCCGCCTAGCTTACTGAAGTCAGTATATCCGTGGTAACTGCCGTCGTTAATGCAGTCCAAATCGTTCATTGGATTAGAAAGAAGAATTGTTTTTTGATTGAGCAGAGAAACATACGTGAATTTATGGAAAGAATATCTGACAATTTGTCGTGAAAGAAATCGTGCTTATCGAGAATTAGGCCTAGGCCTAATAAAATCTTCCGATCGGGTTATTTTGTGGAAAGAAGATTACGTGGTTCATGTCACTTGTTAGGGATATCAAATATGCATGGAAAGCTGCTCTAAAGTCAGGGAAAATAGTAGAAAAAAGATTTGACATCACAAAATGCCAACAAGGGGACTTCAAAGCTTACATGGCAAATGACCTAAATGATGACTCGTGGAATTCGTTTGTTGTCAAAGAAGAAGCTTACCGCCATTCAATCGCATCGAAAGCTGTGGAATATGATAGATTCCAGTGTAAAGGAAATTACAAGTTATGGGTCAAAGTGATAAGATTAATTTCATCTCAATTTACGGATGCTGATGGAAGTTTTAAGTCATTGCAAAAACCAGAAAAACCATGGAGGATTCAGTTCGTGAAATTCTGTAATCGTGTGGTCTATAGTCTCCCATGGGAACATAATGTTTTAGAAAAGAGCTGGTCAAAACTGGAACTTTTAGAGAGACAATTATCCTACATTAAAAAGACCATTCAACCATATTTTTCATCGAAACAATACAACACAAGCAATAACAACAATAAGGTAACAAGGGAGAAGCTGGTTCAATTATGGTTTGACGAAAGAAAGAAGGCAATCAATATTATCAACAATAAGGGTGTCTGGCCTGAAACTGTTCATGCCAAAATAGATAAAAAGAAAACAGAAGAGTATTATGAAAACAAATACAGTCAGCATCGATCAAACTTGAAACAAATCGTCGATGACTTTCAAGGGGGAGATGATAACATTCCAGATTTTACACCAGAGGAAACAGGAAATATCATTAGAGGTTTACCATGTGGAAAAAAGTGGGGTTATGATGGGGTTTGCTTTGAAGATTTTAAGAAAGATATATATTACACCTCAGTGGAAGTTTCAGATATCTTAAATGTCATTAAGTACTACAAGAAATCCCCACGTACATGGAAAGGCGCTCTAATAAGGAGAAATCCAAAGAAAAATTACGATCCTGATGATTTAACAACACTTAGAGATATTTCACTTCTACCTACAATATACAAGATTTTTGCAAAATGCCTGGTCAATAGTATTCTGCCCAAAATCATTGGAGCAGCAGTTCAGTTTTGGCAGAGAGCCTACATAAAGAATCGTGATCGACAAGAGCTAATATTTTTGATGAAAACAGCCATTGATGACTTTAAGCATACAAGTTCGCGTTTCTACACCATCTTTGTTGACTTCAGAGATGCGTTTGGTAGCATTGATCAGGAATACTTAATTCGAAGCTTATTAGACTGTGCAATAGAGAAAACATATTGCTTATTGATTGCGGATATATACCAAGATTCATATTTTGAAGTTATATGTGGAAAAGAAATATCCAAAGAATTCTCACTTACAATTGGAACAAAAACTGGAGATCCTTTAAGTGCAATTTTGTTCATCATCACCCTAGATAGGTCACTAAAACAAGTACATAACAGGGCAATAATTAGCTTAAACATTCAGGATGAGCAACGTATCTCACCATTACCATTTGCAGGATATGCTGATGACATAGCACTTGTTAGCAGCTCTGAGTTCCCATTAAAAGAGATGTTAGATGTATTAATTGAGAAAACATGGGACAGTGGACTTTGCATTAGGCCTGATAAATGTACCATTCTCTATGAACGTAGGTCTGGAAACAGGTGGTATAAAGCGAAAGGAGATAAACCACCAGATATCAAAATTAACGGAGAAGCAATAAAGGTTAATAGCAGACACGAGCCATTTACATATCTTGGGAAGCCACTAACAGTTGCTGGAGAGGATGAAAATCAGGTTCCAAATATGTTGAGGGACTACTCAGAAATCCTTGAAAATATCACTGCATGTTCACTACCACTTGCCCTAAAGATTGAAGCACTAGGGACAATGGGTCTGTCAAAGATAGAGCATCATTTCAGTAATACATTTATTACAGAGGAACAGCTTCAAGATTTTGATAAAGTTCTGATTTCATGCCTGAGAAAGATTTTTAATCTGAATAACAATACTACTACCAGAACAATGTTTATAAAGAAACAGCACGGAGGACTTGGTATTAGGAAACCTTCCACTATCTACAAAGCAACAAGGATAAATCTTCTGATCAAAATGCTTAACCACCCGGATAACAATTTTAAATTCATTGCATGTCATTCACTTGCCCTTGACTTCATGAAGAGGGGGATTCCTCGGTCACAAGCGGATAATAACTTTCTTGGTTATTCAGTAAAAGAAAATGGGATGTTAGAAACACACATAAAGGGAGGTTTTGGTGTGCAGTCTGACTGGCCACAGCTTTTCCATCTGGTTCAAAAAATAAATGCTAATCTAAAATGGGAAAAGAATACGGAGGACTTATACAGTGCAGGAAATGCCCAGTGAATAATGAAATCAGAACATAATGGAACCAGAGTTGTACAGAATGACAGAATACGGAAAGAAATAATCGAAGACCAACTTAGTAAGGACTTAGAAGATCTAAAGAAACTCCCGATGCAAGATCGACTAGTAGATAATAAAAGTGCAGATAATTTGATGTCACAGAATATTCTTCTGAATTGCAAGCTCATGGATCAATTGATTTATTTTTGGTACAAGGCAAGACATAATGTTCTTCCATGTTACTACACATTGTCCTTATGGTATCCAAATCAGCCAACTACTTGTGCCCTCGATGGATACCATATCGAAAGCACTGCACACGTCTTAAATGGGTGCCAGAAATTGAAGAACAATTATTCAAAGAGACACGACCGCATTGTGGAAAAAATAGGGAATGATGTCAAATCTAATAAGAATACAGTCTTTATTAACAAAACAGTTAGAACAGCGCTGCAAGAATTAGGAATGGAATTTGAAGATAACGTCGAAGAACTACTGAACCTGAAGCCAGATATTATGATAAAAGAAGAAAATAGGATGATCATTCTGGATATAGCTTGTCCATATGATCTTTATCTGGCAGAACTTTATGAAATGAAATTAAACAAATACCGAGATTTACAAAGATACATTACAGAAAAATTTATATCATGCAATGTTGATGCAGTAATTATTGGATCTCTTGGCACAGTGCACACAAATGCACTGAAAGTTCTAATGGACACTGGAATGTCTAAAACAAAAGCGAAAGGACTACTGAAGTGGAGCTCCACATCATGTATTATCGGATCACGGCAAATTTGGAACATCAGATGCAAGCTGGTTAAGGAAAATTGAAAATGAAACTGAACAGTAGAACAGATAATCCTGAATTTAGTAGAGCAGAACAGAAAAGACGTGCTAGTTTTAATTGAAAGGCTTTGTTCTATTTGGACACATTAAACGAACAGCGTACTCTAGAGCTTTCAAAGTTTAATAAGTATAATACTATGTATGTATGTATGTATGTATGTATGTATGTATGTATGTATGTATGTATGTATGTATGTATGTATGTATGTATGTATGTATGTATGTATGTATGTATGTATGTATGTATGTATGTATGTATGTATGTATGTATGTATGTATGTATGTATGTATGTATGTATGTATGTATGTATGTATGTATGTATGTATGTATGTGTGTGTGTGTTTGTGTGTGTATAATTATTATAATTCGATTTAAAAAATACTAGCTAACAAAATATATACATGATTATATACATATATACAGCGTTAACTAATCAAACTCGAATAGCACTGAAATAAATAAATGAGATACCCATTACGAAAGTAAAAAACACCATTGTCTATTTTGATATTCTTTTTGGCAGGCAGGCAGGCATTGACAAGCACTGCATTTACAATGTGATCTATTCCAGGTTTATATTAGTCTCTTAAAAGTTGCCAAATTTTCTGCTAATTTCAGCTCGTTTGGTAGGTTATTCCAAATCTGTGGCCCAATAGACTTCAGACTATTGGACCCAAAAGTTGCTTGATTAGGCCTTACATGGGCTAGATCATTTAGATTTCGTAAGGAATAACCTGATGCCCGTAATTTAAAAATGTTCTGCATAAATGGTGGGTTTAAGTTTTTGACTGTTTTTAATATTTCAATGCAAAGGACTCTTTGGTGAGAGATAACCATAGTACATTTTCTGACTTAAAAAATTTGTTATATGAACTGGAAGGGTCATTGTAGGGAAATCGAAGAGCACGTTCCTGTAATTTTTCAATGTTCTGAAGAGATTTGAATGATGAAAAATACCATACCAGAGGACAGTATTCAAAATTTGAATAGATAAAGCTCTGAACAAGAATTTTTTTTCCTTAAAGCCTATGAAGGACTTGAGTCTCTTTAAAATGTTTAATTATTTTGCAGCTTATTTGCAAACATTCGAAATATGAGGATCAAAATCAAGCTTATAATCCAAGGTAACACCCAGAAGTTTCACAGGCTCCTCAGAGTTTATTATTTCGCCGCTAATTTTAAACATTTTTTCACTAGTGTTTGATTGATTTTTTATAAGCAATATAGCATGGAATTTTTAAGGGTTGGCAACCATTTGGTCTACAATGGCTGCCAAAAGTAGTTGGAACACCCACACAATTGTATCGATTTCCGACTCCTGCCGCTTCTCCTTGACACCACTTAAAATGTAGACCCCCTCCCCCCTGAAACAATGTTGATTGGATAGCGGAGACCAGTAGCTTTAAAAACACGCATCACTGTTGGCCTTCGAGTTGCCCATATTTGCTTCATACAACATTGTTTAACGGGGGAGGGGATGCTATAGCTCATCTATAGCGTAAATCATAGCAAGTGTTCCAAGACTTTTGGCAGGCATTGTCTGAATTTTATATTCGAACCTATACGATACAGCCGTACAACCTTTCCCAAACATGGGGTAATTGAGGGCGCTGATTTCATTTCCGCTGACGAAATCTCAATTAGGTAACACCTTACCCAGATACTGGCAGGGGACTTGACAAATCCCCTAAATTCAATGATGATTATGATGTCATGTTTCTTTGCTAATGAATTGTAAATGAAGGAAGTAAATTCACAAATGAAACAAATAGTTAACCTCTCTACCTGCTTATGAAAAGAAGATATCGACTTGATTACACCTTTTCTTTGTGTATTTCGATAATAGAGTTGCGGAGTCGTTTACCTATAAGTGATCTTACAGTAGCAACAATGCACCATTGTCTAAGCAATAGGTAAGCTTTAGGCCTTCAATCAAGTATTGACTGGCGTATTGCATCTGTTTTCTATTTTATTTGATTTTTAACTCAAGCTGATCAGCTAGATCTGCCATGGGGATTTAAAGTATAGCCATGTATATATAAACATACATATAAAAATATAAGTATAAATAAATATACAGAAATATAGGCAAATACCTTTATATATAAATATACATTTATACAAATATATATAAATATATATGAATAAATATATATATTTTATATATATGTTGATACCTATATTAATATCTATATGTTCATATACACGATATATATATATATATATATATATATATATATATATATATATATATATATATATATATATATATATATATATATATATATATATATATAATGAAGGGGGTGCGTTCCTCTGCTTTTCCTTGTGTGAATGTGCCTATTCTAGAAGGAGCCCGATCCATGAATGTTACAGGTATAGAAACCCTCTTCTTAGTATCGAGGCTGCTGACTTGCATAATGACTGACGTCATGGCCGACAATCTCAACGGTCTACACAACGGTCTACAAACTTTGGAAAATGAAAATAAATCTTATGGTAGAGATTTCGACATTGAGAACTATGCACAAGATAGCTTTTCTAATGAGTATTTCACCTGCAATAGATTGCGTACAGTTATTGTACCATTGCCGAGGAAAAGATGAAAACGTCAACGGTCTACACTTTTTGTGAAATAGTTTAATACTAGGTCAAATTTATTTTCAAAAAAGTGTAGACCGTTTAGATATTAGCTAATTTTGCTGAAAATGCTCATTATTCGGCAGAGAATACACAACATGCACATACTAGCACATAAAGCACAACGTTTGGGAACCATTTTTGGGGTAATACTTCTCACTGGAAGGGACAGTGGGAGTTATAGAAAGTGTAGACCGTTGTAGACCGTTGCTCGTAGCCATTGTGTACAAAGATGAAGTCATGCGAAGCGTGCAAACTGCGAAGGACAATTACGTGTCTGTGGAGTTGATGACATAGTTATTGTAGTAGTAATGTTGCGCAACAATATTCACAGGATATAGCTGCTTTCTGGCTCTGAATATCAACATCGTGCTTGAAATCGGAAAGTTTTCCAGGAACAGTGATGATTTCTAATGATTTCTATTTCCCGATCGTTTATTACGGAGCGATATTCGGCCGTTTGGTGGGGTAAGATGGAAGTATCTTTGTGTCCTCTCTAATAGCACGGCATATAAAAGTGGCAACTGTCAGTTTTATGCTGCTTCATACACTGGACTGATTGAATATAACTCCTGATGCTGTAACAGACTGAAAGGATTGGAATATTGCAGGGGAGAACTTGTTTCTGCCTACTACCTCAGTGCCAGCGTTACTGTAGGCAATTAAATCAGCTTTGTTCACACTATTCCTGCATAGTTATATGGACATTGCAGTGTCATGAGAGTCTGAAATAGTCTTCTACGCTTACTATTAATGTTTTCTTAACTGGTACAATATGGAAATGCGGTAAAATATAAATATTCAGCTTTGTAACGGCTCAGCTTTTATCCCCCATCTCATGAGAGGACAGATTTCGCTTCCAGTTGATGTAGCTCAGGTTGTTATTTAAAAGGCAATTCTTTGAGCGCAAAAGTTGCAGGCTCGAAACTTCCTACATAATTTTAATGATATATAAAAATAAGGTTTACTTATTATCAGTTACAGTTACCTCACTTGTACTAGTAATGTACTGCAATGTATACACTTTTAGATACCCCAATGACACAAAAACGTATAACTTGTTTATTTATTTTCTCTGCTGTTTACCTAAGAATTCTACCCATATGTCCGATATATGCTAATAATATGAAGAGGAGGTGATCGCAGTGCATTTCAATTATTTTGGACAGCATTTGTACTATAGTTGAAATTTCTAGACATTTTGCTGAATTTTCGTCAATAAACTGCATATAAAGATATCAAATTAGCACGAAAGCTAATGATCCGGTTGAGATATGGCTCTGATTCCGCTAAAAATGAAATCAGCACCCTCGAAAACCTACTAGTATGATCCATCGTTGCAACTCTACCTGTCCTCCTTAAATATGAGATTCAGACAATGCCTGCCAAAAGTAGTTGGAACACCCACACAATTGTGTTACGAAAAGGAGGCTCATCGCCAGTTTGCACAGATTGAGGAATGACGTTATAACTATTTCAAAATTAAATCGCAACTGCTGGTGCAATAATTGCATCAGAACCCCGTAGGAAGAACCAGATTGGACAATTTACTGTTAATTCTTATTTTTAGTTCATTTCGTAATCTATTAGCTGTGAGTTATAAAAGGCGTAGTTTTAGAGGCAGATGGGAGTCTTTTTGGTTAGAGAGAAGTAGACGTTCTGCCAAGCTGGTATTATTTTTTAGAAAACTCTGATAGTATAGCGTAGGGCACATCAAGATTGACCCGTTGAATTCAAGAGAAGGTCCTTGCCGATAGATTCCTGTATCAAGCCTTCAGGTCGTAAGTTTTATTCTTATTCGTAAATAGAACGTTGAAATATCGTACAGACTTTTAAGAAATTGTTGCCCTAAGAACTCACAGTTGAGCCCCTTCATAAAAGATAGGCTTAACAAGTGGTGCCCCGTGTGAGGATAAAAGCTGAAGAAATTGAATGGTTATAGACAATTTGTATAGTTTTTATGCTGATATTGACGTATATGTAGAGACGTAAACTGTGTGTGAAAGTTCGTCAAGTGACACATCCGAAGAGAAGGGAACAGACCGTGCGAGTAGAAAATAGAGAATTTTAAAAGAAAAGTCGTGTAACTCATCAGAAACTGTGTGTAATATCTACGGAAAGCTACAAATTGGTTTAAGACTTACAGTTTATTTCTTTGCGAGTTCGATTGCTTTCGATTGCATCATCACACGCAATCCTGCCGACGCACGTACTGTTTGCAATTGTAGTTTCATAAAAGTGTTAATTCAAAATGTCGCTTGACCAAGCTCAGCAACCATTAGTACTTGAATTGCAAAATCAAATGTCAGCCATGCAAGCAGCTTTAGAAGGTAATTCCCAAGCTAGTCTTTTTAAGCCCAAAATGTTTAACGGGTTTCCAACGGAAGATGTAAACGAGTGGCTTCTACAGTTCGAGCGCTACTCCAAATTTTATGGATGGTCCAACTCTAAGAAGTTAAATGCATTGTCCTTGCTGTTAGGAGGTTCTGCGTCGGCTTGGTTTCAAACTTTGCCTAACGAGACAACTTCCGATTTTAACGAATTAGTGGGAGAACTGAAAACGCGATTTGGATCTCAGAATCTAGAATTTTTCTTTCGACAAGAGTTGTACTCTCGAAAACAGGGTCGAAACGAACCGCTTGCTCTGTATACGGAAGACATCATTAAGAAATCTCAGCGTCTTTCTTTGTCCGATAAAGATATGATGAACATTTTTGTGAACGGCCTAAACGATGCTATTAAAACTCACGTACTCCTTAACCAACCAAAAACATTTGCCGAGGCAGAAAACCTTGCGCGTTTACGTGATTCAGTGTCAAAAACCAGTGCTCATACTTTTCCTCTAGCACCTCCATCAGTACCAGCTCAGGAACAGCGCATAAAAGAGCTTGAAGGCCAGGTAAATCTCTTGTTTTCCCTTGCAAACAAAACTCCCCATCAGGATGCTGCCCAGTTAGATGCCCTAAGTGCAAACAATACCATTGTAACCCCGTCTCAAGCTGCTAATCCTTCCGGTGACTTCCAGGGTCTGAGACATGAAATAATAGCTGCCATTCAGACAGGTTTTAGACAAGAGGCACGAAGAAGTAACCATGGAAACAATCAACATAATTGGAAAGCAACAAACACTTTTGCTAGGGGTAGAAATATCCGCACGAGCGATGGGCGGCCCATTTGTAATGCGTGTAATCGCGTAGGTCACGTGGCCCGTTATTGCTGGGATGTTCCACAAAGAACTCAGCAGCCCCCGTTCCGTGGAGGTTCCCGTAGTTTTGCAGGCCAACATGCACAGTCCCAATACCAGCAGCCGCAAAATCGTAATGATGCTTCTTTAAACGGCACAGGGCCCTCTCAATGGGGACAGTGAGGGCCCACCAGCCATTCCCGAGAAACCAAAAAGTCCCGCCAGCTTTTACGCAAAGAAATAAAGAAGTCAGTTCATCAATGCCTAGTAACAGAGATATCTCAGAGGTTCAAAAGTTTTCCCAAGGAACCCAAACCGATTTTACGGACGAGAATTTTGCTATTGAACGTGAAGTCAAAAACACAATCAGCCCATCTTTACAAGTACATTCTAAAACATTGCATGCTGTATCGACCCCATCTAATGTCTTGATCTGGGGAACTATTTTAAAGCAGCATTTTAAGCTATTGGTAGATACTGGTGCCGCAGTAACAGTCGTTAGTGAAGGATTTTTTCATGATGTTTTGAGATGTAAATATGCTTTGACGCAGAAACAGCTTTTTGAGAGTATTAAAACCGCAAATGGGGGCACAGTACCTGTAACCGGTGCCGTATCTTTTGATCTTTCGATTGGACAATGTGATTATGATTGTAATGCTGTCGTTGTTCCGGACTTGTCGTATAATGTCGTCCTAGGGAGAGATTTTTTACAGAAATATCGCGCAGTAGTGGATGTTGGTAATGAAAAGGTAACGTTTGCCGGAAATGATAGTGTATGTTTTGCTAACGGTGATACTCCCCCGCTGACTGCTGACGTTAGAATAGCAAGAACGTTCGTTATTGATGGTAGTAGTGAAGTTGTTATTCCAGCTGTCTTAACATCATTTCCCTCTGAACCTGCTGTAGGTTTAATAGAAGGAGTACCCAAACTTTCTGATCGTTATCATCTACTTTGCGCATCTACACTTTGCCAGCCCGATAGTGACGGTAAAGTAACCCTGCGGCTGATTAATCCTTCGGATTCTCCCGTGTTGATCCATAAAGGTGCTACCATTGCAAAATTTGAAGAGACAAAAGTCACCGATGACATTATTCCTCTTGATTCAGACCCCTCTGTTTCTGCCTTGGACTCCCATGTTAATACTGCATCAGGAATGACTCCTCTGAAATTCAGTTGTTTGCCTAGTCGAAATCTATCCTCTCAAGAAAATCATAAGCTACAAACATTGTTAGACCAATATTCTGATATTTTCGCTAAATCCACCTTAGATTTAGGCCACACAACTATAGTTCAGCATGGGATTGATACAGGTAATGCTATGCCCATCAAACAACAACCATATCGCGTCTCGCACAGCCAGAAGGCCTCTATTGAAAAGCACATTAATGAAATGCTAGATCAAGGCATTATTGAGGTTTCTTCTAGCCCATGGAGCTCTCCAGTTGTACTTGTCAAGAAGAAAGATGGGGGGACCCGTTTTTGCATTGATTATCGGAAACTAAACGCTGTAACCCGTAAGGACAGTTATCCACTCCCAAGAATCGATGATGCTTTAGACTCTCTCGCTGGAGCCAAATATTTTTCAACCTTAGATCTTCAATCGGGTTACCACCAAGTTGCTATGCATCCGGATTCTAAAGAGAAAACTGCATTCATTTCACATGCTGGATTGTACCAGTTTAATGTTCTCAGTTTCGGTTTAACCAATGCTCCCCCACAATTTCAACGACTTATGTCCAGAATATTGCATGGCCTCGAATGGAAGATATGCCTCGTTTACATAGATGACGTCATCATATTTTCATCGTCCTTTTCGGATCATTTATCTCGTTTAAAAACTGTTTTCGATCGATTCCGTGCTGCCAACCTAAAATTAAAGCCATCAAAATGTCATTTCGCTCAAGATTCAGTGAACTATCTTGGATTTATCGTATCTTCGTCGGGCATTGCCCCTGATCCGCAGAAACTCGAGGCTGTTAAGTCTTTTCCTACGCCAAAAACTGTGAAAGAAGTTCGCAGCTTTCTGGGCCTATGTAATTATTATCGTCGTTTTGTCGAAGGGTTCTCGAAGATTGCCTCACCGTTGAATACTTTAACTCGTAAAAACATCTCGTTTGTTTGGACTCCAGATTGCGAAACTGCCTTTTCAGAGCTGAAAAAACGCTTGTGCTCGCCGCCAATTTTAGCATATCCAAATTTCTCTGCGCCATTTCATCTTTATACGGATGCAAGCCAGACTGCATTAGGTTACATTCTTGGTCAGATAGTAGATGGAAAAGAAGTTGTTCTGGCATATGGAGGACGTGAGCTTACTGTAACAGAAAAACGTTATAGCACAACAGAACGTGAAGCGCTGGCAGTAGTTGATGGCATAAAACGATATCAACCATATCTTTCTGGAAAAAGGTTTTTTGTTCACACCGATCATGGGAGTTTGTCGTGGCTGATGAAAGTACGGGATCCAACTGGCAGGCTTGCTCGATGGGCACTACAATTACAACAGTATGATTTTGAAATAATTCATCGTGCCGGTACTCTTAATGGTAATGCAGATGCCCTTTCTCGCCGTTCTTATGCATCCCCGCAACATTTAATCAAGCCTGAATCTATTCCATCGTCTTTAACACGTCCTGTCGCGGTAATTGAGCACCCTTGCCCGCAACCAGACTCACTAGCTAAGCTACAGCGAGAGGACAGGGACCTCGCTGATATCATCAGATATCTAGAATCCACTCAGTTACCAGCCGACGACTCACAAGCCCGTTCATTATTACTATCTATCGACGACTTCTATTTAGATGAAAATGAAATTTTGTGTCACCTTTGGAGCCCTGGTAAAAGAAGAGCTCGGTCCTTGTCCAGTCAAGTTGTCATACCTGCCTCTTTGCGCCACGAGATCCTTGTTGCTTGCCACGACGATCCTACTGGTAGTCATTTTGGAATCACAAAAACGTATGAGAAAATTCGGGCGCGTTATTATTGGCCCAACATGTACAAGGATGTTGCCCATTGGTGCAACTCATGTGTCGATTGTGCAATGAAAAAGATTCCTAGGAGGGCACATAAAGCTCCTCTCCTCCCAATTCCAGTGCAAGGAGCGTTTGATCGTATTGCTATGGATGCTCTTGGTCCTTTCCCGCCATCCCACGATGGAAATCGCTATATCATCGTTTTTTCAGACTACTATACTCGCTGGCCGGAGGCTTTTGCTTTGCCATCTATCGAAGCTCCGCGTATCGCTGAATTACTCGTAAACGAAATTGTAGCGCGTCATGGTGCCCCACGCGCCTTGTTATCGGACCGAGGACCTAATTTTATGGCATCTATCGTAAAGGAAGTCTGTAAACTTTTGAACACGCGGCGCTTACACACCACTGCTTATCACCCGCAGACGGACGGCCTAGTGGAACGTTTTAATGGCACACTAGCTGAAGCGCTATCTATGTACGTTAGCACG
The DNA here is from genome assembly GCA_964019165.1 of Mastigias papua. Taxonomy (NCBI): domain Eukaryota; kingdom Metazoa; phylum Cnidaria; class Scyphozoa; order Rhizostomeae; family Mastigiidae; genus Mastigias; species Mastigias papua. Next base: position 7,993,219 of record OZ025275.1, on the reverse strand, counting down.
AATCAGAAGGACTGGGATAAGCATTTACCGTTGGTATTGTTTGCATACCGAGTTTCTCTCAATGCCACTACAGGTGAGTCACCATTCTACTTATTATACGGACGAGAACCACGCCTACCTATTGATGCGGCCCTTATTTTGCCCGATTCAAATGTATCGACATCAGTTGCGCAGCTTCGTGCTAAAATTGTTGAAAACATTGAAAGTGCTCAACAGCTTATTCTCTCGAACACGCAACTGGCTCAACAAAAAATGAAATCGTACTATGATAAGAAGGCTTCACCTGTTCCTTTCGAAGTCGGTAGTCGCGTATGGGTATACACCCCGAAGAAAAAAAAGGGCTTATCAAAAAAACTCCAGCACAATTTTCACGGACCATATCGTATTGTCGCTAAATTGTCGCCCGTTCATTTCAAATTACGCACTCTAGATAATCGTCCAGTTTCAGTTCCAGTGCACGCAAATCGTCTTAAGCCATATTATGACCCGGCTGATCGCCCTATTGAACCGCCGAATGACGACCTTATAACACCGGATCTCCAGGAGTCAGATTTACCGTCGGATAGCTTTGTCTCAGAAGTCTTACCAGATGTTCCTAGCACTCTCTCTGAGGGAAATTCGGTTCCAACTCCATTAAATGTTGACAATACAGAAGACTCAGAGCCGCCGATTACGCGTCCAGAAGATCGATTCCAGCCAGCCATAATTCGCGCTATATAAACTGCCTATGGACATCCGTCCCCAGCTCAAGCCGGGAGGCTTGTCCTAAAAGGGGGGAGTCATGTTACGAAAAGGAGGCTCATCGCCAGTTTGCACAGATTGAGGAATGACGTTATAACTATTTCAAAATTAAATCGCAACTGCTGGTGCAATAATTGCATCAGAACCCCGTAGGAAGAACCAGATTGGACAATTTACTGTTAATTCTTATTTTTAGTTCATTTCGTAATCTATTAGCTGTGAGTTATAAAAGGCGTAGTTTTAGAGGCAGATGGGAGTCTTTTTGGTTAGAGAGAAGTAGACGTTCTGCCAAGCTGGTATTATTTTTTAGAAAACTCTGATAGTATAGCGTAGGGCACATCAAGATTGACCCGTTGAATTCAAGAGAAGGTCCTTGCCGATAGATTCCTGTATCAAGCCTTCAGGTCGTAAGTTTTATTCTTATTCGTAAATAGAACGTTGAAATATCGTACAGACTTTTAAGAAATTGTTGCCCTAAGAACTCACAGTTGAGCCCCTTCATAAAAGATAGGCTTAACAATTGTATCGATTTCCGACTCCTGCCGCTTCTCCTTGACACCACTTAAAATGTAGACCCCCTCCCCCCTGAAACAATGTTGATTGGATAGCGGAGACCAGTAGCTTTAAAAACACGCATCACTGTTGGCCTTCGAGTTGCCCATATTTGCTTCATACAACATTGTTTAACGGGGGAGGGGATGCTATAGCTCATCTATAGCGTAAATCATAGCAAGTGTTCCAAGACTTTTGGCAGGCATTGTCTGAATTTTATATTCGAACCTATACGATACAGCCGTACAACCTTTCCCAAACATGGGGTAATTGAGGGCGCTGATTTCATTTCCGCTGACGAAATCTCAATTAGGTAACACCTTACCCAGATACTGGCAGGGGACTTGACA
>OZ025275.1:7841388-7991376 GCA_964019165.1 Mastigias papua | reverse complement strand
TACACTTTTTGTGAAATAGTTTAATACTAGGTCAAATTTATTTTCAAAAAAGTGTAGACCGTTTAGATATTAGCTAATTTTGCTGAAAATGCTCATTATTCGGCAGAGAATACACAACATGCACATACTAGCACATAAAGCACAACGTTTGGGAACCATTTTTGGGGTAATACTTCTCACTGGAAGGGACAGTGGGAGTTATAGAAAGTGTAGACCGTTGTAGACCGTTGCTCGTAGCCATTGTGTACAAAGATGAAGTCATGCGAAGCGTGCAAACTGCGAAGGACAATTACGTGTCTGTGGAGTTGATGACATAGTTATTGTAGTAGTAATGTTGCGCAACAATATTCACAGGATATAGCTGCTTTCTGGCTCTGAATATCAACATCGTGCTTGAAATCGGAAAGTTTTCCAGGAACAGTGATGATTTCTAATGATTTCTATTTCCCGATCGTTTATTACGGAGCGATATTCGGCCGTTTGGTGGGGTAAGATGGAAGTATCTTTGTGTCCTCTCTAATAGCACGGCATATAAAAGTGGCAACTGTCAGTTTTATGCTGCTTCATACACTGGACTGATTGAATATAACTCCTGATGCTGTAACAGACTGAAAGGATTGGAATATTGCAGGGGAGAACTTGTTTCTGCCTACTACCTCAGTGCCAGCGTTACTGTAGGCAATTAAATCAGCTTTGTTCACACTATTCCTGCATAGTTATATGGACATTGCAGTGTCATGAGAGTCTGAAATAGTCTTCTACGCTTACTATTAATGTTTTCTTAACTGGTACAATATGGAAATGCGGTAAAATATAAATATTCAGCTTTGTAACGGCTCAGCTTTTATCCCCCATCTCATGAGAGGACAGATTTCGCTTCCAGTTGATGTAGCTCAGGTTGTTATTTAAAAGGCAATTCTTTGAGCGCAAAAGTTGCAGGCTCGAAACTTCCTACATAATTTTAATGATATATAAAAATAAGGTTTACTTATTATCAGTTACAGTTACCTCACTTGTACTAGTAATGTACTGCAATGTATACACTTTTAGATACCCCAATGACACAAAAACGTATAACTTGTTTATTTATTTTCTCTGCTGTTTACCTAAGAATTCTACCCATATGTCCGATATATGCTAATAATATGAAGAGGAGGTGATCGCAGTGCATTTCAATTATTTTGGACAGCATTTGTACTATAGTTGAAATTTCTAGACATTTTGCTGAATTTTCGTCAATAAACTGCATATAAAGATATCAAATTAGCACGAAAGCTAATGATCCGGTTGAGATATGGCTCTGATTCCGCTAAAAATGAAATCAGCACCCTCGAAAACCTACTAGTATGATCCATCGTTGCAACTCTACCTGTCCTCCTTAAATATGAGATTCAGACAATGCCTGCCAAAAGTAGTTGGAACACCCACACAATTGTATCGATTTCCGACTCCTGCCGCTTCTCCTTGACACCACTTAAAATGTAGACCCCCTCCCCCCTGAAACAATGTTGATTGGATAGCGGAGACCAGTAGCTTTAAAAACACGCATCACTTTTGGCCTTCGAGTTGCCCATATTTGCTTCATACAACATTGTTTAACGGAGGAGGGGATGCTATAGCTCATCTATAGCGTAAATCATAGCAAGTGTTCCAAGACTTTTGGCAGGCATTGTAGCTCTAGCCAGGATAAAGCAACTCCTGTTTCTTTCTCCAGAATATTCACAAGATCGGGCAAGGTTTTGGAGAAGTAAGCAAGTGTATTGTCATCTGCGTAATTATAAAGTGTGGCCTGTTTTATGAAAAGATACAAATCATTTATGTAAAAGTTGAAAAAGATTGGTCCAGGTACAGAGCCTTCTGGTACGCCAGATACAACCTCTTGAAAAGAACTATACGTATTTATTCGAACACATTGTTTTCGTCTTTTGAGATAAGAATAGGTAAGTACTAACGCATCTTCATCAAATCCATACGCATATAGTTTGGCAATAAGCAGATCATGCGGGATACAGTCGAAAGCTTTTGAAAGATCCAATAGCATGGCACCTACGAGGTAGTCATTATTGTCCACTTATATGGATGTTTTGTGGTAAAACAGCAAACAATAGAATAAATCAGTTACATAAGCGCGCCCTGAGAGTTATCCACGGTGACTATACGTCTACATTTGAAGAATTACTAGTAAGATCGGAAGAAATAACAATCCATTGTATTAACCTTCAAAGGCTAATGATCGAAATATTTAAATGTACCAATCATATTAGCCTCGCTGTCTTGTCAGAGTTCTTTACAACTACAGAAATGAACTATGATGTAAGAATAAAGAATCTACTCCAAATACTAAAAGTCAATACATCTTCATATGGACAAAGATCCCTATCGTTTAGAGGTAGTATTCTTTGGAACACTCTATCAGACAGCATAAATTCGGCTAAAAACATGTAGGGGTTCAAAAAATTGATCAAAAACTGGAAGGGAGAAAAAGGTTCGTGTAATATATGTAAATAAGAGGATTGTGATCAAATAGTTGATTTTTATTAGTTTAGTTTAGCTACGTTTTGATACCAACTGTAAATAAATTAATTATTATACCATCTCATAACGCATACTGTCTATATCAGTAGAAATCATGTCGTGAGGTTCGGTGACAACAAGTTTCCTAAAACCTTAAGAACTTTCCTGAGGATGGATCCTTGCAGAATATAAGATGGCACTCTTCTGCAATTCCACAACCTTTGCCAATGTCTTCCAGCCTCTTTCTTAGCAGTTTTGGAGTAGTTCCTAAGGCCCCAATTATATTTGGGATTAATTTCACCTTTGTATTCCAAATCTTTCGTATTTTCCTAGCAAAATTTTGGTACTTTTCCATTTCCTTTGAATCCACCCTGCTATCAAAAGGCACAGCAAAGTCAATTATCTTGCATATATTGTTCTCTTTATCAGTTACTATCGTGTCAGGCCTTCTCGCCTCAATCTCATGGTCAGTTTGTACTTCAAAATCCCACAGAATCTGGAAATCATAGTTCTCGCTGACTGCATTTGGCTCATGCTCATACCATTTCTCTTTAACATCAAATCCGTACTGTTTGCTGACTTCCAAATGAACCTTCATACCAACCCAGTCATGACGACGCTTATATTCCTTTTGTGCCACCTTACTGCACTCACTCAGAATATGACTAACACTTTGATCACTTTGACCACACATTCTATATTTACTATTATGCTACACTTCTACACTTATATTTTCTTTCCAAGGTATCTTGATGTCGTTTCTTTATAGTTTTCTTGTCAAGTAAAGCGTTTTATATTATCATTATTATTATGTTCTTTTTATCACAGGAAAAGTTCCTGATAAGTTCATCCAGAACCTTTCTCAATGGTCTTGCAGTTCCCAGCACCGCCATTTTCTGTATCACGTCAGTCCTGATCTTGATTCCTATTTTCTCTACGTAATGCTCTGCTTCTTTCGTTACACATCTCAACGCACCAACTACAACTGGAATGACACTTACTTTTCGAAGGCGCCATAACCTTGCGATTTCTCTGTTTAGATCTTGATGCTTTTAGATTTTCTCCTGTTCTTTCTGTTTTATCCTTGCATCTCCTGGCACGGCTATGTCAATGATCAAGCGCTCTTTTTCTGGTTTTAGCTCGACAACAATGTCTGGTCGCCTATGCTCAATTTCGTTATCTGTATCAACGTTAAAGTCGCACAGTACCTTGACGCTTTCATTTTCAGTAACACCTTCTGGCTTGTGATTGTACCACTGTTCAGGCTTGGATAGGTCATACTTCTTGTAAATCTCCCAGTGAACTTTCCGTGCTACGTTGTTGTGGCGTCGCTTATATTCCTTCTGGGCTAATTTGCTACATTCACATATGATATGGCTCACTGTCTCCCCTTTCTCACCACACATTCTGCAAGTCGGTGAATCTCTTGATTTGTCAATATGATGTTTAGCGTAATTCGTACGTATTGCTTGCTCTTGTGCTGCCATAAGCACTGTCCCTTTCTGCAAGTCTCCATTTGTTAGCCAAAACCATGATTTCTTCCTGTCAACTATCCCATCCGTATCTCTGAAAAACTGACCATGCATTACTTATTCATGCCACTGGTCTTCTCTTTCTCTTCTTTTTTGATCTGTATACTCTGATGGTCTAATGATGTCATTGTTAATTTCCTGTTGGTTATGCACTGCTTTTAATAATTGCTCTTGGCTGTTTTTAACATACCATCTAAGGCTATTCTTCTCTAACAGAACGGTTTCTAATACACTTTGTAACCCCCTTCCACCTCTCTGTCTTGCAATATACAATCTATCGACGTCACTTTTTGGATGTAAAGCTAAATTAATTGTCATAATTCTCCGTGTCGGTCTGTCTAGTTTCTCCAGTTCCTCTTTCGTCCACTTCACTATCCCGGCCCCATATCTCATCACAGCTACTGCTCAAATATTGATTGCTGAAGTGGCATTCCAGCTGTTTAAGTTTGATTTCAATATAAGTTTAATCCTTCGCTTGTATTCCTTCGTGAATCTCTCTTTCATTTCCTTCTCCTTTATCCTATCAGGTTCTATTATACCCAAGTACTTGTAACCTTCTTCGTTGACACCTTTCATCTTCTATCCATCTGTTAGTTCAATTCCATCACAGGTGACCATCTTTCCACGCTTCATGATAATTGCACCGCATTTTTCTATGCCAAACCGCATGCCAATGTCATAACTAAATCTATGAACTGTATTTACAAGTGATTCTATATCTCTTTCACTCTGTCCGAATTTAAGACATCCATATATAGTTGATTTAATTTTGGCTGGTTTTTCCTAAACTATATCCAGCTTTCATCTTTCTCAAAATCAGTGACATTGGTTGTTAACAACACGCCTATTAAGGGTGCAGAAGAAAATGAAAGCTTTCAGTACCTTGGCCGATGGTTCAACATGAATATGGACAACAAAGAACATAAAAACCAATTACCAGATGACACCAATCGAATCCTGGGTCTTATTCACCGTCTACCTTTAAACCCTAAGAACAAACTGCAACTATATAATAGGTACTTTCTCAGCAAAATCAACTGGGATCTCACCATATCAGATATAAATGCGACCTGGATAAAACAAAATCTAGACATGATCTGCCATTAATAGCTTAGACAGTGGTTGAATATACCTGTTAGTGGAACAGTTGATATTACAATTGAAAAAAGGGTAGATATGGTCGAGAAACTTTAGATATAAGTTCCAAGCATACGCTTTGCCAATTGAACTTTCGACAATGTCTGAAAAACTCTATAAATGAAGATATTCGTAATCTCCACAACGTTACATCTGAGAAGTCAAATATCCAATATGACTCATTCCAGACAACAAGGGCTGCACTAAAAATGATCCGTGAAGAGAAAACAGCTAAGATAGATTCCCTTGAAGTCCAAGGTGCAGTACTTAAAGAAATATGGAAAACAGCTCTCCCAAAAGCAGAAGATGCATGGTTCAAGGTGCAACATAGGCTCCCCAGAAACATCTATAGCTCTACTATAAGATACATGAATAACTCTCTTGCCTGTCTCTCTAAATTTAGTAAGATGGGGTGTTAATATCTGTGCCAATTACATTTTCTGTAGTAAAATTCAAACTACAAAGCACATTGTAAGTAGATGTGTTTCTTGCTTGAACCGTTATACGTAGAGACATGACTCTGTACTATTGAATCTTGCAAACTTTTTACAACCAATCGTAAGGAAACTCTATTGTGATTTACCATCTTTTCCGCCTGTGGGAATAATTACGGGGACTGCCGTTAGACCTGATCTTATATTGGTTGATAGAAATAACAACATTTGTGTCATAGAATTGACAGTGGGTCATGAATCTACCACCAAGTCAAACGCTGATAGAAAAGCTGCAAAATACAAGCATCTTATGAAAAACAAGGAAATAAAAGGAGCCTATAATAAGGTCAATTTCGTCAACCGTGTACTGACTTTCATCGGTGTAATTTTTTGTATGAGGGTCAAGGATTGGTCAGAAACAGAACTCATGAAATTTTAAAACTCTAACAACTACTGATACGGTGATTGTAATACGTCATTCAAAGCGCACTTGTAAAGGCAGGCAAGCCATGCCTATACTCTAGTGAGTGGCTTGATACCTGTAATACTACCACTAGGGTATTTCTTTTCTTTTTTTAAATCTGCATTTATCTTTATAAGTTATTCTGTATTCTAGACTGGAATTTTCTAATGAAAGTTTCCATTACTACTAGCTTCGGTATGAACGTACAATATGATGCACACGGAAACACTAAGCAAGTTCTAAAGGCAGCACGCCAGAACCATACTGACAAGTTTCAATCTAACTTAACCTTACAAGGCTTTATCATTACTTTCCTCCTCAATCATTCGTTGAAAGCTATAAATTCTCTCTGGTCTTCTGCTCTAAGTAAACTACCTAAAAATATTTTCAACTTTTCTGTCAGGTATCTTAACAACACACTCGCAACTCGCAAAAATATCACGCTGTGGAATCTCTTACAAACGTATGACTGCTCCTTTTGTTTCCAGTCAGAGTCTCTTCTCCATGTTGTCGCAGGCTGTAAAACTTATCTCAATGAAGGCCGCTTCACATGGAGACATGACTCTGCGCTTAACTTCCCTGCCTCATCATTGCAATGTTTGAATCACTGTACTTTTTATGTTGACCTCCCTGAATACCTTTCCCCTTCTCTTATCACTGGCGATGATCTACGTCCTGACATGCTCATATCCACTCCGTGTGATACTCTGTACGTAATTGAATTGAGCGTCGGCTTTGAGACGAACCTTAAGAATAATGCTAATAGGAAATTTACCAAATATCGCTAACTTCTAAATCATCGAAATACCGTCACGTCAAATTTGTGAACTTGTCCATAAGTTCCCTTGGAGTCTTTGGACAATCTTGCGATTCGACTATTCAGATGTGTAACGATCTAACTATTAACATAAAGCACACTAACTTCATAATTACTAAATTAACTAGTATAATAATTCGCACAACATATTACATATCCTGCATGCGCAACAAACCCTGGACTAATCCGGAACTTCTTTCTTACTAACAGATTTCTTTCCTCCGTTACCTTGTTCATATATATAGTATGTCTCTATTTTTTTTTAATATTATCTGTAATTAGGCCAGCCAAGTACAAATTACCTATCATTAGAGAGATTTGTATTAGTATGTTTAGTTTACATATGTCAAAGTTTAAAAAAAATTATATTCTGGAACTAACGGTAGGATTTGAATCAAATATAAGGAAAAATTCTCATAGGAAACAAGCAAAGTATCACGACTTAAACAGGCAACAAGAACGTCTCTTCACTGAGGTTAAGTATGTCAACTTATCTCTCAGCACTTTAGGAGTTTTTGATCAGCTATCACTAAGCTAAATAATTATGGAAAAGGAAGACATTCTTAACAGGTAGTCAGAATATATTGAAGAGTTATACCATGATGACAGAGGTCCACCCCCGCATATTAACAATGAAAATGGTCTTTATTATCATTATTATTATCAACAAATATTTATACAGGATAGTTCTTCAGTTGTATGATACATATAAACACATATATCTACACTGTTATGCTAGAAGTCCTGCAATCTCAATCTTAGAAGATAAAGTAAGATTTGCCCTCAGCGAGATGAAAAATAATAAGGCACCAGGACCTGATGATATGCCATCTGAACTGATATCAGCACTTGAGGAGGTAGGAATTAAGGAAGTCACAAAACTACTGAACATTATCTATGACACAGGAGAGATCCCGACAGATATGAAGAAGTCCATCTACATTGCGATCCCTAAAAAAGCGGGTACGGCTGATTGTGACCAACATCGAACAATTAGGCTGATGGGTCATCTTACCAAAGTTCTCCTTAGAATACTCATGAAGAGAATGAGAAACAAACTATTACCAGTAATATCAAAAACACAATTTGGATTCATGACTGACAAAGGCACCAGAAATGCAATCTTTGCATTGAAAACACTCATGGAAAGATCCATCGAGGTGCAGAAAGACTTGTACCTCTGTTTCATCGATTATTCGAAAGCTTTTGACACAGCACGACACTCTGATCTGTTTGATATTCTGGCAGGCTTACACATGGACGGGAAAGATCTTCGAGTCCTCAGAAACTTATATTGGGAACAAGAGGCAGCCATTAGAGTGGACAATGACATCAGTCAATACAAACCAATCCGCAGGGGTGTGAGACAGGGCTGCGTATTCTCGCCTGATCTATTTAATCTTTATAGTGAAATAATTCTAAGAAATACTGAAAATCATGAGGGAATCGGTGTAGGTGGTCACAACATCAACAACCTTAGATATGCAGATGATACCGTCCTTATCGCAGACTCTGAAGAAAAACTGCAAACGATTCTAACAACAGTAACTGAAGAGTGAAAAGTTAGGACTACAACTTAATGCAAAGAAAACGGAATGCATGGTCATCTCGAAAAAAGCTGTTATACCAAAATGCAACATAGCCTGTAAAGGAGAAAAAATCAAACAAGTAAACAGCTTTAAATATCTTTGCTGTACCATCACTCCAGATGGCAAGTGCGACACAGAAATCAAGAAGAGAATTGGACAATCTAAGACAACGTTTAACAACATGAAGTGCATTTTCACCAACAATAGAATAAATCTCACGACAAAGATCCGTGTTATGAGAGCTTATGTATAGTCCGTTCTTTTATACGGGTGTGAATGCTGGACCCTAACCAAATACACAGGAAAGCGATTGGAAGCAGCAGAGATGTGGTTCATCCGGAGAATCATGAAGATATCATGGACAAAAAGAAAAACGAATGCCGAAGTAATGAACATGGCTAGCTATAAAAGATCCCTCATCAATACCATCAGAAAAAGACAATTGAAATTTTTCGGCCACGTGAGTAGGACTGATGGTATAGAGAAACTGATATGGAGTGGCAAAATATGTGGAAAGAAGAGCAGAGGAAGACAACGCATAAAATTCACTGATAGCCTAACCAAATTTGTAACAAACAAAGAAGGAACAAACACCGAGCTCTTGAGAAAGACTGAGAACAGAGAAAAGTGGAGAACCATGATCGTCAATGTCTGCAAAACCAGACACGATACCTGAAGAAGAAGATCACTAAGCTTCCTGGACATGCTAAAGGACCTAAGTTATGACTCCAGCACTAGAAACTATATAACCCGAAATATCACCACTATTGCCATTCGAACAACGTATTATATTTTCTGTCGTCGGAATAAAGATTGGGACAATCCTGGATTGCTGTTTTATTAATCAAGGTAGAATGTACCATTCTTTTTTGTCCGTTGTTGTTTAATTCGTGTATTGTATGCATCCAAATAGCCACCTGTAGACTACCTTACCGAGCGAGGTCTGCAGTGTATTTTAAGACATTTTCAAAGTTTGTATTATTATTAATTATTATTATTATTATTCTGAAGAAACCAAGTGTACAATTGTATAAAGTATTCCATTTTACAAATTGCTACAATTGGTCAATACTTACTCCCCCTGTCGCAAAGTTTGAATTAAAAATTTTAAGGTCTGTGGGTTCAGCGAAAGAATAATTACCAAAGCTAGCAAAACGGTGAGAAAAGGAGACGGAGCAAAAGCTAACAAAATTTGGTAGCTTATGTACAATACAGTCGTATCAATCCGGAAAACACTTTTCTAACGATGGTCTCACTCTCCCATAACACAATCTTTTGCATTTCAGATACTATTCTGCTGCGCTCATTACTGTCCTGTATTAACTGGCACAAATCTTCCTCCAACTGTCCAACTCCCCCGCCTAAGCATCTTATAACTACTGGTATGAATTGTATTTTGTACGAACTCCTTCTCTCTCTAAATTCGAAACATAACTGCTGGTATTTTTGAATTTTCTCCATTCGCTTATTTACTCTGTTGTTTTTGCTAGGGCATGCCATATCTACAATATATATTTCATTCATCTCATTATCCTCGAGGATCAGATCTGGTAATCTAGCTGTGCAAGTCGTTCTCATTCTATATTCCCAGTCCCACATTAGTTTCTTTCCACCACGTTCTATGACCTTTCCTTTTTCCCATTTCTCCACATACCATTTTGTTCCTTCTGGTAGCAATCCATTCTTAATGCATCATTGCACTGCAAGAATTTTTAAGGCATTTTCGTGTCTTCTACATACACACACACACACACACACACACACACACACACACACACACACACACACACACACACAATTTGAAATGTGCCTTAATGAAAGTCCTATAAAGCACATAGGCTTTATGTTTTTGCAGATACCCAGCAATTCGAGAAAGCGCCGTTACTTATTGGTTTGCCGATTTACAAATAGCTTCGCCATGACTCTGAAATTGCAGCTTTGAGTTAATTGTTATTCCAATGAGTTTAACCTCCTCGGTTGTCCTTATAGATATACCATTTACTTCAAACTTCAATTTTTGACCTTTTTCTAGTCCCATAAAGATTACCTGAAATTTTTCTGGATTTCCTGCCATTTGGTTGTATTTGAACCATTCTAAAGCATTAATTGTATCTCCTTTGAGTAATCTTATAGTGGTATCTAAACTGTCACCAAATGTGCAGATCGTATTATAATCGGCAAAGTTGCAGACTTCTGAGTTCTCGATCACGTAAATGAAATCGTTAATGAATAAATTGAATAGTAAAGGCCAAAGAACTGCGCCCTGTGGGACACCCAGATTTTACGTGTTGCCAGTTACTATAAGTACCATTTGCTTTAACCCTTTGTAGCCTATTTGTGAGGTAGCTATGCATTACATTCGAACTTTCCAGACCGAAACCATATGCTTCAAGTTTAGCTAACAGTAGATCATGGGGAATGGAGCCATAGGCTTTTTACAGATCCATTAGTACCATTCCAACGTTGCCTGACTTGTCAAGTATCCTGCAACAGTGCTCAATAACTCTAGATAAAGCATCTTGAGAGGTGAAGCCTTCTATGAATCTGCACAGGCGTTTAGACAGTTTTGGATTAATGAATCACGTGATTTGTTTTGACATCAACCTCTCAAAAACCTTTAACATTGCAGGTAACACTTATTGGTCGAAAATTCTTCTTTGCTGTTGTTTCTCCTGTCCTAGAGACAGGTGACAGATCAGCCTTTTTTAGATTTTCTTGAAACGAACAGTTTTCTATCATAGAGTTGGCAATTTTGATTGCTTCATTAAAACATAATGCAGATACTTTTTCAAGATAATTCAAGATACTCTGGAATGTTGCCGCTAACAGACTTTGAACCACCAAGTCGATTGATTTCATCCCAAACCTCTCTTGTACCAACTTTGCAAAAGCTAAATTGATGATTAGGTTTATTTAACTGTTTTTTTTATAACGCTTGGATGTGTCTTCTCTAATATCCTGATCATTGGTCAAAAGTGACCCATTTTCCATTAATGTTATTTTATTCGACCCATTTTGGAAATTGTTTGACAAGAGGCTTAAAGATTCTCCAAAATACTTTTTTCTTGCCAACGTCATTGGGATCTAGATTCTCATAATTCAACTTTCCTGATCGTTACGACTATCCCAATCCTTCCCGATCCAAAAAACAACTTGGTGGAAACACACATCGCAAACACTCTGCGATCATCGCAGATGTTCCTTTGTTCAATTTGCTCACGTGAACCAGATTAGCCAATTAGAGAATATCTGATTCCCGCCCTCTCCTTCGGCGTCAGGTCAAAAGTAAAAAATAGCCTTTGTAAGCTTGAAAAGGATCATGGTCGCAGACAGTTGCCGATCCATGGAAACATGTCGTAGTTGGAAAATGGAGGATGAGATTGCAGACTTTCGTAGATTGACACAGATTGTCCCCGATCGTTCAACGATTTAATGGAAACCAGTTTTTTTGCAGCCATCTTTACTTCCCAAACTTGCGCGTAAGAGAGGAAGACGTGAAAATACTTGGGAAATGTCCTTTTAGCGCAAAGAAAAACAATAGAATTAGGAGTAATTAACAAACAACGGGACAAATGGATGAATGTTGAATACATCCCATTTTTTAAATCGACGCTCCAATTCGATTAAGCTGCAAAATATCACCAGACTTTTGCGCTTACACCATCAAGTTTTCCTCGATCCAATCAGTTGCATCATGTTAGGTATACAGTATATTTCAGGCTTAAGTATTAGAGGAAAGCTAATGTTCGCCCACATAAAAAGAACGTAGCGAGATGTGGCAAGAAAGCTACTCTTGGGAGCTTCTCTTATTAGCCCCAATATTCAGTGAAATTTTTGTGATGAAGTTTCTAGATGAAGTTTCTAAGAAGTCTCTAAGGCCAGTTTGCTGCAATTTCAATTCGCAGTTGAAAGTAGTGAAATCAGCCTAACTTAGTAGTGGTGGCAATCCAGAAAACTTCCTGGTATGGGCTTGGAACCAAATATGATGCCTTAGCGAGTCAATCAACAGAGGGTACCACAAGCGAATATTATTTTGATGGATCTATATATTATTAATGGAATTCGGCATTAAATGGACATTTACCTATGGCATTTGTTTTCAATTGAAATTGAATGAGCTCCCTTGTTGAACAGCAGTAAGCCAATATGAAGTGGGAAGTGCCCATGTTCGCTAAAACAACCCTGTCGCATTCGCATCAAAAGAATTTGATCTGCTTTGTACACTTTATATTGGGTATTCGCAGCAGTCACTATGCTAAGGTTAATGCACAAATATTCTCAAAATTTAACTACGACTAACCAATGCACCGGAAGAATCGAGTAGATATGTTCTGAGGCTTGTCATACCCATTAGTTGCCTGTTAAATTTTATGAATCTATTGAGCATGTCTCCTTTTTCGTAAGCGCACTCTCTTTAAATTTTCAAGGATAACTCAAACATAAGTTACAGACCATCAGATTATAGGACAGATTTGAACTTACTTCCTATGAAATGACCTATCCATTTAGGCCTGAGTTTCGAAGTAGCTTCCCGTATTCTCTTATCTTACTTGGCCACTATACACTGTCCCACCGAAGGGGATATCCGTCCCTACCATTGTAAGGTCTATGAACCTGTTGATAGGGTATCTTGAAACGTTCACAACAGTGGTATGCATGTCACGAACTCGGTTAGACAGTTGTAACGCGAACAGAACTCGATTAAGGTCAATTTTTTGGAGACTCTTAGGGTTCAGTATTCACTAGACGTTTAAAGCAGCGCTTAAACGTGGCTATTTGGCTATTTGGCAAGCAAAATATTTGCTCGCTGAGAGAATCTGGCCAAAGTATGGTCAGTAGGTATTGCGAGTAAATGGACCGCTCAACCAAGTTCATGTTGTGAGCAGTAGAAGATCGGTGCTAAATCTATTGTAAACAGGAATCTATAAGTCTCTGCATCCCAGATCTACACCACATCTGTGGCAATTTACAGATACTTTGCTGGTCAAAGACGTTTTTACGATGCCGTTCGCATACTTGTTCGTTCGAGTTCCAAAGAAGTACGCGTTCCCAAGTGGCCGAATAGTTACACCCCTAATGCTAGGCGCACACGAGAAAATTCTGCTTGAATAAAGTGTCATTCGTTGCACTTTACTAAGGCAATTTCCACTGGTCGTGGGGAGGTCTTTACATAGGTTATTTATCAAAACCACGTTATAGTTTCACTTTCTAGATTGATTCTCGATAACAAGCATTCTTTACGAACAGTATTATTTAATAAATGAATCACCGAAACTTGCTTCTCCAAAAATCTGGCGCCTTTCATGAGGACCATGTAGAAGTATTTGCTTATGAAGTTGAAATTTGTGTCTAGTGCTCTTTATCCGATGTTTTTAGTAACCTCAATAGGAGGAGGGATGACTGAAAAATGACATGAAGAGAACACTTTTAAGTAGCATATAATGTCACTTTGATAGTCATGTTATGGAGCTCGAGGAAAAAAGAAGATATTTCTCCTTTTTTAGGGAAGTAAACTTGGCCACAATTTTCCCGCTTGTTCGTGCTGTTCACCGTTTTATGAAGTTCAATGAAGGAGACTCCTCTTGTACCAAAGTGAATGGATTCTTATTTTGGATAGAAAATCTTTAATGGCATAAGTCATTTAATGCGATCCAAAATAATACCAATATTTCATCTATTTTATTAGTGAATAAAGTTGAAAGAAGAATACACACAATATACTAACGCAATAGAGAAAGTAGGAAACATTGGAGACAATGGAAGAAAAGCGGAATGGCAGAATGAGCATGATTGTGCGATTGATATTGGCAGCTGGCCATTCTGCTCTGAGAAGCCATATTTATCAATATGCAAAGTCAAAATTGAAGGCATGTCATCCCCTGCCCGCCTGCCTTTAAAAATTTTTGAAGTCCTAGCTGCTTTAAAGTATTATTTCGAATGAATAAAATCAACACTATTTTAAGGGGGGAGGGGGATGTTGCTCTTGATTTACAGTGTGCTAGTCTTCCAAAAGCTACCGGCAGGCAATGTGTGCGTTTATCTACACTATATCGTGATCCATATCGTGATCCATAAACCCAGACAACCTGGAGGTGCGGTGTCATGGGCAGTGGGAACTCCGGGGGGAGGCAGGAAAAGCAGCAATTATTGCTGTTGTTGGTTGCTCTCTCGGCCGGAGTTTCTATTGTTCAGCATCAGGAGCCTCCATCGCTGGTCTGGTGCCCGGTTTGAAACAGACTCCAGGATCTGTCAGTATCGTATAGTGTGTGAATCGTTCTGTGGGTGTTTATTTAATTGAATTGTATGTCTTAATGTGTTGCCATGGGGTAGACATCGTCTTTTGCTCCCCATGGTATAGTTCCTTGTAGTATTGTATAGTAATTAGAGTATAGTAGAATGTAGTATTATATTGTAACTTTTTATATAGATATTAAAAAAAAACAAACAAAAAGAGATTCTGATCAGCTGATGCGCCAGATAAAGAAAACTGATTCGGGGATTTTCTTGCAGTACTCAGACACTTCATTCAAGGCCGATCATAAGTACTATTTTTTCGCCGTATATAAATTAGTCTCTTCGTGTTTTCATTTAAGTAGCATTTTTTAACATTTTACTGGTTTACTTTAGGTTTTGTTTTTGTCATAAAATCTAGGACACGTGACACAGGGGACATACGTACATGACGCCTTCCGGTAGGGGGAGGGAGGTATTGTCAATACTCAATTGTGTACGACGTATCCATAGAGATGGAGAGGGAGAGGGAGAGGGAGAGGGAGAGGGAGGGGGCGATTTCCTCTTATTGACGTCATTACACGGATTCTTCAAATTTATGCAAAGTCATGATAGTCTCTAAGAATATAGTATATGACCTAGAGGTTGCCTTATTGTTTATTAATTCTGTTGTTCTAAGAGGAATGATTAGCAAAAAGAATATCAAATAAGAAGACAATACTAATCTTATAGCAAAGCTCCAGTTTCTATCTAGGAGACAGCGTCAACAGTTGCTACTCTCTTTAAAGTTGATCTACTCTCAGAATCATATACATTATTTGGGAGAAATGTGGAGGTGTTGTTTATCAACATTCGACGTCGTTCATCGCTGGAATTTGGGGGGGAGGGGACTTGTTGAGACGATGTCGCTCGAGTAGGGAAAGGAGGGGTGAAAATGGCTCAATTGTTCACGACATCATAAATGCATGGTCTCAAACTGTGGTAACAGCAATATCTACTTTGTTGAAGTGTATATCCTGTACAAATATTCAGTGTAGTATTATTCTGTTAGTATTTTGAGCATAGCATTAGGATTACATTGTTTGGCCAGCCTAGTACTAGTTTCTCATAAACTAATTTTCTTATAGAAGAACATGTATCCCATACTCCTCTTATCACCGCCCATTTGTATAACAGAATTTTCAGCACAATTTGAGATTACACACAACTGCATAGAAATGTATATTCACTTCAGCATTAATGTAATTCGGAATATTTTCAAGGCGAAATTTCTTATCATCTAGCCACTCCTCTGATTTCAAAGAGATCTCTGTCATTTGACCAAGAGCAATTACCATAGTTTACTTATTCTTCGGATGGACGCAATATATCAAACTGGGGGCAGTGCAAGAGGTAGTGTTTAGGATCTTCTCGTGCTGCCCATAAGCACATTGGGATCAAACATTCAAAGTTATGGTGGAATCGATGTTCATTTAGGGAACTGATATTGACTTTATACCGTGTTAGTAATTTAGCTCCTGGTATGTCGCAAATGTTATAAACTGGATCTTTTGCAGGTCTAATTGTTTGTAGCAAGTTGCTCTAAAATACTGCAATAGAAGGAGTCTCTTCAGCTACTCTGTCTAATTGATTCCATTCATACAGTGTGTTATTTAAGTATTATTATTGTTATTATTATTATGTCATTTAGAGTAGCAGAACTGTCTTTACATTTTATACAACTGTCTTTACGATTGGTTTTGAGACAATTCTGAACAACATTGCAGAAAGGAAGCACTTGAAATACTCACACCTAATCTCAGATCTAAGAAGTCAGTACAAATCTGTCACTTTCGTAAATTTCTCCAAGAGTTCTCTTGGAGTTTACGCAAACTCTTGTCTTTCGTTTCTTCATATGTTTGACTCCATCTCTATTGATAACCACCACAAACATTTCTCATCTCTAATTTACCTACCATTTCAATCCATACAATCTACTACATCTTCTGCTGCAGAAATAAACCACGGAACACATCCCTGATCTATTTTACTTTTAATATTCCTTTTATTTTCTTTCTTTTTTATTTATTATTGTTTTTTTTGCTTTGTTTTGTATACAGCACTTGTTATTTACGATTTTTTCATGTATTGTAGCCAAGGCTATCCAAGTACAAATTACTTTGTAATAGTGAGATTTGTAATTGTAGCTGAAATCAATGAAATATGACTGTTTCCATTACAATTTTATTATAGACCAAAATGTCTTCAGCAGGAGAAAACAAAAAGCTGACATATATAGTAAAAATATGAAATACAAAGTAATAAAACAAAATACGGCTGATCTTCCAGGAGTCTTGTTTTAGTTGAACTCAACTCATAGGGATGTTGTTGCAATCTTCAACCCTAGATAGTGAAAACATCTTTCCACTACTGAAGATTATACCTAGGAATTTGAATATCCATGCAGTTTCTTCTTATATAACTTGAGTACGTAGTTCTTACTTTGTATCTGTCCCACAGGCTTTCAGGTAGATCTTGTTCATTATCTTATAGATCATCACCGCTCTATCAAAGTTTATCAGTTGTTCGACTCTTAGCCAGTTACTAGACCACTGATCTTTGACTTTGCCTTCTCAGTAATAGATTGGGCTCTGTTTTGAAGACGTTGAAGGGCTTTTACTTTCTTGTTGGAGAGATAACCCCATACAATGTTAGCATATCGTAAGTGACTCTCTAATAGGGCATAGTAGATGTTAACAAACTGGCACTGCGCTAAAGTACGAGTTGGAGTACCGTTTTGTTCTATTTATATTTTTCCATGAATGTGGATGCTTCTCACGTTATACTCAGTGAAGCGTTGTTCAGGAAGTTCTTGGAACAGGTAATCCAGAGCTTTGGATTTAGAAAGTGAAAAGAAATGGTATAATCTCCGGTACCGCCTTCGATCAATGTTTCCCACCCAGGTTCATCAAGAAGACTCTGCCACTAGTATCTTTCGACACGCCTGAGACGGCAAATTCCGCATTGTATTGAGCTTTGAGTCCAGAATCCACCGAATGTCTTTATGCTCCGATATTGGAAATATAATATCTTCTTCTAATTTAAGAGCAGGGTGCATAGGTTTTCCTTTTTTCACAAAAATAAAATTTCTTCAATCTTGGCAACATTAAATTTAGTTTTCCATTGCCAGACCCAAAGCATAATTTTCCCCATGTCCCAATTTGAGTTAAGTGCATCTACATTTTCATTCCGAGCTGTCGTAAACAACAATGTATCATCAGCAAATAATTTTATGTGACATGTTATATTATGGGTGATATCATTGATATAAATTATGAAAAGTAAAGGCCCAAGAACTGAAGCCTGTGGTACCCCAAAGGACATTTTATACCACTTTGAGCACTGCCCATTTAAGATAACCTGTTGCCTCCTATTCGAAACATATATTTCAATATCTGCAGATCTTGTCCATACAATCTGCATACTTCCAGTTTGTGAATTATGCCCTTATGGCAGACCGTGTCAACGGCTTTGGAGGAGTCGAGGAAGATAACACATGTTTTTCTACTAGGAGTTTCACTAAACGCCTTATACATATTGTGTTGTTAGTGGTAACTAACTAAAAATCGAATCTCCTGGTCGAGATCCTGGTTGAAGATGTGATATAAGATCATATTTGCAAAGGTGCTCATAAATAATATCAAACAGCAATTTTTTCAGAAATCTTCCCAAATACCGGAAGAAGGGAAATAGGGTAATAGTATCTCTCTACTGAAACCATTAATGGCAATTTCACTATTGTGTACAGTATTAAAAAACATTGGTCAGAAATAGTAATAATATGATACCTGTAGAGGGAATTGAAAATGTCAATAAGGGGTATCCTCATTCAGATATCCCACTTATGTTCTAGAGGAAGACCTTTAATCATTTATTAGCCTGTGGGCCAGGGTTAGGGTGAATGTCTCTGCCGAAAAGCAACTAGCAGGAGAAAGCTCTTCTATCTAACTGAATTTGTTCAAGTACTAAATAATCAACAAGATGACCAGATAATATGCTACACCCGTAGCCGGAGTACCTTCTACCTTCAACACAGGTATTGCATAGCTATTAGGGACTTCTGGAACAATCAGCGCTTTTTGTTCTACGTTTTCTGCACACCATTGAGGCATAACTGTTGGCATCTTCGCAGTTCATATCCTCGGTCATACACAATATTGGTTAACAGAGTAGAGGGTATTTTGCTAATGTGCTGATCAATCGATCTTAGGTAAACAACAAGCAACAATTTGACCTTTGCCTTGCCTTCTCTCTTTCCACTCCTCTAGACCTTCGTTCGATCTTTCAATGAGGAGAAGCTAACGATAATTTGCTGATGGATTTTTCCATCCACGCTACTCACTTTTACGAGGACCAATTCTGTAGATCCTGTCTACCGTATCATTTCCAATACCACAGTCAAATTCATTAAGTACGTATTTGACCTTCTGCATGCAGTCTTCAAATTTATTTCCCCAGGAAGATCACAGTTATGTTGCATTTCGTGTGACTTTCCACTTTCATAGAATTATCTAAATTATAAGTATAAGCTAAGTCGCAAATCTTCTACCAAAATTCTCTTTCCTCAAGACTTTAGGTACTTTAGGTACATATGCGACGAGTCGCATTTACGCATAAATACTACAGAGCATAGACGTAGAGGTAGGTACTTAGGACATAGGTTATAAAATTCACTCTTTGACTTTTGAAACCCTCTGAGATTTGTACAGCTACGATATTCCAGATTTAATTGAAGTCTTATTCACTCTATGCTTTTCGCTTGCTTAAGCAAGATGCCTTGTTTGCTTACTTGTGAATATTGGAGAGGTCGAAACCAACATAAAAATATTCATAGAGATACTCTAACAAAAAGTAAGAGTTGGAGTACCGTTTTGTTCTATTTATATTCAGAGAAATTTTACCAAGTAATGGAATAGATACCGCTTACGATACCCCTAGCCTATACTCAATCAGGAACGTGAATTCCATTGCTAAAACTCGCACTTTTGTGTGAAATGGTGCTTTTATTCTGATAACATTTTGCTATAGATTATACTTTTCTTTGCTGAAATTTTTAATTTTGTAGAAATTCTAGATGTCAGACTTGGCCTACTGTAATTATTGAATAATTGATATTCTGAGGAAACTATCGTTGTTGACATAGGTATCAACGACAACAATACGTATATCGCGTTAGAGATAGGCCAGAGAAAGTGGAACTAGCTAGAACTTTGAGTCTTTACGCAGTGATTTATTTTGATAGGAAAAATATGATTTAGTGTTACTTAATGTTTATTCCCTTGGAGTTAATATAAATACATGCAAATGAAACAAGTTCATTAAGCTACACGTCGGGCATGAAACAGTGAATTGAGAATTGATTAGTGAGATACAAGACACCCGTTGTTAGTCTCTGATGCGAATCTGCTCAAAGCCAGACGTAAGAGAAAAGCTCGAAAACTATGTGGTTATTATCGGGCAGAGACATTAAGTTCCCGACGCGTTTCGAGCCCTCCATCTGAACGCTAGAGAAACCGTAGTGGTATATCAATTATTGCACAATGTGATACCAGCGCCTTGACAATACATCCACCTCAGAAATGCTAAACATGCATCAGGAACAGCGGAAAGTCGATATGATGAGCGCAAAAAAAACACCTTAATCCCAAAGCTAATCTTTGGAATTTAATTGTTGTCAGAATAATCCTAATTAATGGTTGTGCGATGCTGCTGTTTTCAAAACATTCCGTGATCTCCAGGGCCAGTATATCACTACTTCCTGTTTCAAGTCGGTATATATACATGCCAGATACAGGTTAACTCCAGTCGTGGGCAAGAGTGGATAGGTGAAAGGTAAGCTTTATGTCAGCTACATAGCATTTTTTAACTTCAGATCAATTGAACTACTTCAAGAGATATGATGATAAGCTAAGTTGTTAATAAGCACTCGATGAGTATTACAAGTATCTTGCATCCTTTGTTAAACTCTTTTGTATACTTTGCAGAGAAACGTCCACGATCATGCAGGTAAAACTGGTACTCTTGCTGATTGGCCTTTGTGCCATTTCATGGCAACAAGGAATTGCTGAAGGGAAGAACGGTATGCTACTTTGCATATCTAGTAATTAGTATGGAAAGAAGTCTTTCATGTTACATCTGTACACATCTTAAATGCAGAAACCAAGCCCTCTTCTTGCCTCTGTCTATTGCTCTGTTTCAAATTTTCCAGTTTTGTTCAGAAATGATTCCTAATCAATAATTTATATAAATATTTTATCAATATCCATATTCTATCTTAGCCAAAATCATAATGTTTCACAATTATATAAATGACAGCACAGTAAATCATCCTGCAACACTGTATATCGGAATAATACACCTAAGACTAGAAGATCCCAAAGTAAGCAAATTCAATTTGTCTTATTTGCAATATCTTTTGCTTACTGGATTCCCGTGAAGATGAAGATCCACACGAGATGTTTGAAGAAAATCAGGATGACAGGGATATCAGTGATGAAGATCTCGATCAAGACCCATCACTTGCTAAGGAAGAAGGTTTGTTTTGTATTTTTTCATTGCCATATTGCCAGTATGTAAGTTTAATTCTATTCTTTTTCAATTACATGAATTTTGAAATGAATCTCAAAAGAAGATGGTGCCCGTCTTAAAAGACATTCATTTGAATGCCTATCTAAAATTATTTCCGAGTACTGTCTAATGAGTGATTTGTTAGACGGCTTCAAATTACACTAATTTGAGATAGAGACGAGGCTGAGCAGGCCCGTAGACACCTAAGCCGGGTGGGGGGAGCAGGGATAAAGTCATAGTCCCATTGTACGATTTGGAGTATCCCGGAATACGACCTCAGCAAAAGTACAGGGGAGCGCTGTCTGCTGGTCTGTAGACTGATACAATAGAGAAGGTACAGTCAATCTCATGGGTCATTATGGCAATGGCAAGTAGCTTTGGCCTGTCTTGTCTGGCCTCTCTATTTTAGAACAAACTGGTGCACAAAGCAGAAACCATTGTTTTGATCTGAAATCTCTGTATACCTTTCTCACTTTTAGGAAAAATAAGTTATTTCTAACATAGGTCTTGGCCATAAGGCTAGTCCTTTCACCGATGCAAACATGTTCCTGCTCTTCTTCTATTTTTTACAAGGAGATTGATTCGTACTTATCACCATAAGCATGTACTTGATGTTACCATATGGCAATGCACATGAAGGTTAATTAGCATCCTGATTTTATTCATCTATGCTCTTAGATCCAGCAGCTAGTCCCATCTTCTTCCGCTGGCGCAGAAGACGACGTAGACGCTCGATTAGACGTAGACGATGGCTCGGACGAAGACGTCGGTACGGGAAATGATGTTGATACAGACGAAAACACTTTAGAAGAAGATGCTTCTACAGAAGAAGATGTTTTCCTCGTGATGAAAAGGCTTAACAATAGAGCATAACTCAGCAGCCTGTTTGAATCATAATATATTCACCATTCATTTACTTTTTTATCATAAACGAGCATGCATGAACAAATTGTATTACTCTTTTCTTCCTTTTTGTAGCTGCTATCTTGCATAGGCGGGAAAAGAGCTTAATTAATATCATTCGTATTCCTCACTTTCTTGATAAATTTAAGACAAACAACATGGTCATGAGAGTCTTTACACTAACTCAGTTTCAGAATGAGCTAACAACTAATTTTCTAAACTGAAGAAAAACCTGAAATAAAACTATTTTGCGCACGAATCAATGGAAGAAGATTACTGGCTTTTATATATGTGTATGTAACTTATTCACCATATTTGTAATTAGGACACCTATTTGTAATTAGGATTCTTGCAGTTTTACTGAATGGATGTCGTGATTAAGTAATAATAAATTTTTCAAAAAAAAGCATTACTTTCCTGATGCCAACTGTACGGAAGAAAATTTAGTAAATTTGATAAAGTTGTTTTAAAACCGGTAAACTGCATATCAGAGAAAAATATGTAATTTTCAGCAATGCCAGAGTTTGAACGATGTTTATGAAAAAGCTGTACCATAACTCCTCGAATTAGCCCCCCCTCGAATAAGCCCCCATCGAATAAACCCCGTGCTAGAAATTCAAATTGTTAATAAGCCCCCTCGAATAAGCCCCCACCCCTGATGATGATGAATACTTTCATAAAGACTAATGCTCAAATTTACACTGTTCTTGTAATAGCATGGAGAAATGGAGCTTTGACAATGAGGTTTTTATACGGCATTTGTCAAATAATGTTATAAGCCCCCCTTGAATAAGCCCCCCCTCGAATAAGCCCCGACCCAAAAAGCATCAAACATAAATAAGCCCCCAGGGGGCTAATTCGAGGATTTACGGTATGGTGGCAATGGCATGCGAAAACCGTCAACAGACTATAGAGCTACAAGCATTAAGCCTGGTTTTCATATATCGTAATTCATCGGCGATCATCGCCGATGCAGGTTCCCGATGATCGGGGATTGTCCCCGACGGCTTATGACTTATGAAAACTGCACTATCGGCGACCATCGGGGATCATCCCCGATCATCGGGAAAGTCAAACATGTTTGACTTTCCCGATGGTTCCCGACGAACAATAGCTTGAAAAACAATAGATTTACAAAATTTGTTGTTGTTGATGAGGCTTCTTGTCACGTTGAGAGAGAAAATGGAGTGCATAAACCAGCTATCTAGCCTGAACTTGCCAGAACCTTCCGAAGCAAATGAAAATGACGCTCTTTTTATGGAGATTATTAGAGAGTTTCCTACTATATATAACAGAGCTTCAAAGGATTTCAAGGATAGAAACAAAAAAGCAAACAGCTGGAAAAGGATAGCTGAATATTTAGGGCAGACTGTTGAAGACGTTAAGAGAAGGTATGAGTCGATCAGGACAAGTTTCAGCCGCTACCTTCAGAAGAGACGGGGAAGATCTGGGTCCGGAGTACAAGATACACCTCTTGAACCGAAATTCGAACATCTTAGATGGTTGTTGTCCTTCATTAATACACGCCAAAGCACAGGTAACTTCAGGAAGGCTACGCTACAGGAAGCACAGGAAAGCAATAATTTAGCTTTAAGTCTTGATGATGGGAGAAAAACACCCATACAAGATGAAATTTCATCAAACAGTATTCTTCATTTCTCGGGGGCCGAAGATTCAGATGTGGACACTCAGAATGCCGATTTATGTGATCCTGATCAGCAAGTATCTGGTAACAAAGGTAATCAGACACCGTCATCAACAGCATCCTTGCCGGACTTGTCATCTTCAGTAGAGCCTAAAAACCATAAACATTGGTCCGGTAGGAAAACTAGCAGGAAAAGGCAAATTGAGGAAACAGACATGCAGTTAAAGCAAACAATTGCAGGCCTGCATGTGGCAATGAAAAGACAAGCCCAAGCAGAAGCTGTTCGGAGTCAGCAAGAAATCAACATGGGTGATCAGGATTATCATTATTGTATGAGCCTGGTCCCTAGGATGAAATCGTTAGATCCTAGGCAAAAAGCCATCCTAAGGAGTCAAATTGAAAAAGCATTCATGGAAGTAGAATTTGGAATCATTGTACCCACACACAGCAATTACCTTGGGCCACAACCTAGCATGTTTCAACATGGTGCGCAACTTCCTGCCAACCCAGGATTCCAGGTAGCACCATCAACATCATCTAGTTTCATCGATTACTCTTTTCAAAAATTCCAAAACCCAAATCCAAAAGATGGAGAAGACTGATGCACTGGTTGCCATCTGATTATAAACTACTCTTGAGTCCCGAATAAATGCCCCCTACTTAGTAATTTTTTGAAAAAATCTATCTAGTATTGCCTTATTCCTGACCCTCCCCCATTTATTAGTTTTGAGTCTGTAATTCTATCGAGTATTTTGGAAGGTGAGAAATTGGGGTTTTCATTTTATTAACAGTTGAGATGACTGGTGAAGCACATTCATAGCTATTAATAATTAGACAAGTTTCCCACCCACCCCATTTATAACAGCCCCCTGTTTATCGAGATTTTAGGAAATTTTCAACACCCCATCTACGCCTATTTGGGACTGAGGAGTATATGCAGACTTTTGTTCTCTTCTTAACCTTGTATTATCTTTGCATTCAACATAGCATATTCAATCCAATAAAAAACAACTAGCAGAAAATAATATCAAAGTTGTGCAATATGTATTCAAATGCTGTGTGGTTTCTGTCCCTCATCATTTAACTTGAATTGTTTATCTACTTCCGCAACTTGAAATATACTCATTTTGCCATGGCAGGGAACCTTCATCGCTATTGAAAAAATTGGTAAATGCTGTGCGAACTTGATTTGCAGTGTAGGAGCTGTTGTTGAAAGCTCTGCCAATAGTAACTGGTTGCAAAGCCCCTACGTCATAGCTGGCAGCGTTGCGCCAGTCTCCTGCCCTTATGTTACCACTTCCATCCTCTGAGTCTACAAAGCCACTTGGTATATACATGGCATTGCCAGTTAGAATCAAATAATTGTGTAAACACAAGCATGCCTTTACAAAAGAAACAACATTTTCCGGTGCTGCACGAATTGGTTTGCGAAATATTCTCCAACGGGCTGCTAGAATGCCAAAGGCATTCTCAATTGTTCTTCTGCATCTACTGAGCCTGTAATTAAATATAGCAGACTCGTTGGTGAGATTTCTTCCACTGTATGGTTTCATTAGCCATGTTTTCAGTCCAAATATCTCATCACCGATAATGACATATGGTAACAGGTGACCAGCATGGTTGCTAGGTGCTGGCAAATTCATTTCATTTGAGAGAAATGCTTGCCCCACTTTTGAGTTGTTACAAATGTGGGCATCGTTATCCTTCCCATAACTACCAATATCTACTATAGTGAAGCAGTAATTAGCATCACACATTGCCATCAGTACTATACTATAGAAGCCCTTGTAGTTATAGTATTGTGATCCTGAATACCCAGGGCACTCAATAGCAATATGCTTGCCGTCAAGCGACCCTATGCAATTTGGGAAGTTCCATTTTACTAGCATGTCTTTAGCAATTTCTTCCCATTCCTCACATGTAGTAGGCTGTTTTAAATATGTCTCAGATAGGGCTTCCCATATTGCCTCGCAAGTTTTCTTGACAATGTTGTGAACAGTTGTTTTGCCTATACGAAAGTTATATGAGATTGATTGCTGTGAATCCCCACTTGCGAGATATCTCAGAGTGAGGCAGAGTCTTTCTTCCTTTGAAATTGGGCACCGACTCTTGCATTTTCTTGTTGGCATAAATGGGCCTACTTGCTGAAGCATGTGTTGGAAACGTTCTGGACTCATTCTCAGGAATCTTGAAGAAAATGATAAAACACATTGGTTGATTTAAAAAACTGGCTCATTACATCTTAAGAAGAAAAAAATTCACACCGACTACCCCAAATGGAATGAATAATCCAAATTACCTGAAAAAATATTCTCTGTCCTGTAATCTCATTTCCTGCACCAGTGTATTGAAATGGCCTAGCTCATTGCGAGCTTGAAATATTCTGCGAACCCAAAATCGTTTCTTTTTGTATTTTTTGCTTTGGAGAAGACACTTCTTTTTCCTTAAAAGTACAATTATGGATAGGAGATGTGTTTGGATTTCTAATTCTCTCCATGGAACACACTGTACATACGCCATAGCCAAGGAACTCTCCAGTTTCCACTGAAACATTGGCGCCAAAAATGTTCTTTTTTCAACGGGGATGATCCCCGACCATCGGGGATCGTCGCCGACCATCGGGGATGTTCCCCGATCATCAGGAAGTATTGTATCGGCGATGATCGCCGATGAATTACGATATATGAAAACCAGGCTTTAGTTTTCTAGTTAGTAGGTTACACCATGAGAATTACAACATACGTAATGTAGCCAGAAATTCTCTTTACTTCTATGTCAACAATAGTGAGACCAACAGATCAACTGAAGGATAGAGCTATTTAGGCTTCAATACAAAACCAAGTGGCAGTTTAGAAGCAAACATTAATATTGGTTTTTGGGGATCAATTTAACTGGCCTCAGCTATGTCATCTTACAAGAAAAGTAGATGTCAGACTAATCTGGGAAAAGTTGAATAAAATGACATACATCAATCCAGAAAACCATAGATTATACTCATTATTTTCGGAACATTAAATCGAAAGATCGTTATCCACTGGAAAGAAAATTGAAATAGAAATTTAAGAAAAATTATAAGTTATACTATCATCTGTTACAGAACATCTATAGAAATGCTAACATCAATGAAACTTTGTTAGGCTTCTGGACAAAGCCAGGCATAACACTTTGACCTGCCATTGCACGATGTAACTGTGGTACCCAGAACATTCACCAAACTGTCGTTTAGATGGGTGTCATTTAGGCAGTATGTCACGTATCCCAAATTGTTGTAAGTAAATTAAAAACACTTATACAAAAAGGCATGATTACATTCTGGAAAAGATGAGTTCAGATCAAAAAACGTCATTGTGAAAAGATTTTTGTCAACAAAACCATTAAGAAAGTATTTGCTGAAACTTCAGAAGAATCAATGGTATTAGATCTCAATCCTAATATCGTCATGAGAATGGGTATACGTATGAGCATATTATTTATTGCTATTGAATCCACCTACCAAGCTAAACTGAAGAAATACAGACGCATAAAATAATTTCTATCAAACAAAGAACTACATATAGCATCAATGCAATAATTATTCGATCCCTAGGGACAGTACATAATCGAGATTTCAAGATCGTTTTACAGCATCAAATGAAGAAAGACGTTGCTAAGGGACTTCTAAAATGATGCTCTACTGGAAACATAATTTGGGCAAAGAAATTTTGGAATTTACTTGACAAGGAAATATAGCCGTGGAGAAATCGAATAGAATATAGAATGAAATGAGAAGAACAGTTATGGACTGAGATTGCACAATACAGTTTTCTGAACTAATTTCCCTTTAACTTTCAATCACTATTTTTACATATCCTTTTACTACCAAAACCCCAAGAGATACATTTTTCAGCATTAAATCAAACATGACCTAACATAGTGCAATGCCAGTCCTGGAAGAGAAAAGTAATGATTGAATTATCTTTTGGTAAAATGTCATTTTTATGTCTGGTGCTTATTGGACATATTGAAGGATTAACTACGATTTGTGCTAAAATAGTTCCATAAATATAGTCTAGTATATGAATTTATATGTATATATGTATGTTCTGACTGCATTCCATGATTCATAGTGGTAATGGATAGTGACATGATTCTTTTTACCACATAATGATTTTAACTACGAAATGCATCAAAGAAAATCTCATCGCTTGTAATATGACACTAACATCACATTTTTGATGCTCTTTTAGCAAAGTTTTTCCCCTTGCCCCTATTCTGCGGAAGGCGTACCTGCGTATAATCTCAGTGTCCATTTTTATGAAAATTACCAAAAATTATCGAAAATTACATTTACAGGCTTGATAAATGAAAGTTTACAGTGTGCGCTACAGATAGAGCATATCTGATATCTATGCCTAAGCAGACCTGCTGTAACATTCTGCATTGCATATGATTATAATGAATGTGTTGATTTGATGTGTGTGGTTAATTTGATGTGTGTTGCTAATGAGCATTTGTCATCCCCCACGTGACACTGACGTCATGCCCTTCTGTGATTGGTTAAATCCGCTTGGAGGGCAAAACAAAGTTTTCACTGTAAGTTTGACAGATGCTAATTCTCATAGATCTACATAAATAATTATTCGAAATGGTAAGTAGTTGTGCTGTACCTTTTTGTACGAATCGATACGGGTCTGATTCATCGATTAGATTTTACCGATTGCCATTGAGAAAGCCAAAGTTACTCAAAATATGGCTACAGAGAATTCAATGAGAAAGTATTCCAATAAACGAATACACTCGAGTGTGCAGTGCACATTTTAGTTTGAATGGGACACCGAAGAAAAGGCTGGGACCTGAGGATATTCCAAGTGTGTTTGCATGGTCCAAACCAACAATGTAAAGACCCACAAGAAGATGGATGAAGGATCAACAAACTGCCGGAGAGGATAGGAGTTACGTTAAGCCCTCGAAATCATTGAATCAACCAGCACAGAGTATGTCCGTGCAATACTCCTATGAGGAATCACTCCATCTATTAGCGGATGCCGCAGTAGGAATGGCAGAAGTGGATAAAGCAACTATGGATGACTTTGGGCTTCATCTCTTATGCTCTGCTTGCGACATGCTTAGTCATGAAACGCCGGGTGGAAATGCTGTTACGAATGGTGCTATTCCACTTATGCCGATGTCAAAATTCCCTTAACCAGCAGCTCAGCGACTTTAACGCAAACCAGTTGAACTCCAAAAATGTTAAAGCAGAAAAAAAAGCTGAAATTTTACACCGAATTCGTACATCCAGATATATTTGACATTTGCTTTGACTTCATGACTGAAGGACAACTGGTTGAGGAGACTGAATATAAACTTCCTCTTGCTGAGCAATTTCTGTAAATTCTAATAAGGCTACATCTTGGTCTGACTGAACAGTATCTTGCATACACTTTTCATCGAATCAAACCATAAGTACCTCAACCGTTTCTAGGATTTTCCATCGTTGGATTCCATTAATGTATCACCGATTTAAGGCATTGAATATCTGGCCTTCGAAAGAGAGTATACTCAACTCCATGTCATTGCCTATTATGCTTAGGCACCCTTCACTCAGAGTGATTATTGACAGCACAGAGATTAAGATAGCTCAGCCCAGAGGCCCTGCTAACCTGCAGGTTACTTTTTCTAATTAAAAAAACTGCAATACAGCCAAAGCTTTAATAGGGGTGTCCCCAACTGGAGCAATATCTTTTATTTCTGAGCTATATGGGGGAAACATTTCTGATAAAGAGCTCACAAAAAGAAGTGGTCTATTGCAGCTAATGGAAAGAGGTGATGAAATAATGGCAGACAGAGGGTTTTTGATGGAAAACCATACTCAGACCATATGGCATTCATCTGAATATTCCAGCATGTACAGGTGGAAGGAACCATCTTGAGCCTTGTGAAGTGACACAAAGTCGAAGAGTTGCCAGTACCAGGATTCATGTTGAAAGAGCAATAGGTCGCATTAAGGAGTTGAAGATACTAACACATGTACAATCCACGCATGTTCTTCCTCATCTCAATGAAATATTTTTTGCATGTACTATGTTGACAAATTTTCAAGAACAGTTGATAAGATAGAGAAATAGTGCAGGAATGTTGTATTTACATATATACTTTCTTCAATGCTAAATCAACTTAACAAGAAAAAACAAGTAAATACAGTGAATGAAACAGACAAACTAAAATCTAAGAAGTTCATAATCTCATGATTATATGTTTTAATGAAGTTTATACACACACACACACACACACACACACACACACACACACACACACACACACACACACACACACACACACACACACACACACACACACACACACATATATATATATATAAATATATATATATATAGATATATATATATATATATATATATATATATAAATATATATATATATATATATATATATATATATTTATATATATATATATATATATATATATATATATATATATATATATATTATATATATATATATATATATATATATTTATGTATATGTATATGTATTTGTATATGTATATATTTATATATCTGCAAGAGCAATCCCCTAATTCAAATTTTGTATAGATTATATATAATTATGGGCTATACACCACTTCAATAAGGGGATTGTTATTGAATTATATAACATTATGCAAAGTTTCTATTCTACATCAAATCTGTCAATGTTCTATCATATACTATTTACAAAGTCTGGGCAGTATAAAAGAGTCATAAAAGCACTCGAGCTCCTGAACATTGGTTTCAGCCAAATCTTTGTGTAATGTTATTCTTTCAATAAACAGATCTTTTTCAGTTGCCAACACAAAATCGCAAAATTAAAAAATATCTCTGCCTACATACAACTGCAATTGGCATTGATGAAAATAGGGGTGCTTTTTCTTTAAGTGAATTTTGTGCTTCTCATCACCTGTTAAGCAGAATATTGCTTTTTTGGAGCCTACAGCTTCAGAAATTGATTTATCCCAAAAAGAAATAGCAGCTTTTATTTCAATACACCCTCTGGATGAATTAAGTATAGCCACTGCATCAGGTGATGCACCAAGCCAGCCAAATTCTTTATCAATCAAGAAACCTGCCTTTTCCACCACAAGTTCAGGGTAACCATTGTCATGTCTGTAATGCAAATATCTTGCTAGTATTTTATTTTCTTGCTCTCTTCCCATTACCTTTGCTGCTGATGCCACTCGTGATGTTTTTAAGATAGCATCAATAATAGACTTAGGATAAATGCTGCAATTTCTATTTATAATTCGACCACAAATAGAGCCAGTAATTCGTCCTCGTCTTTCTTCAAACCACATACTACAATCACTTTGTAGATGTGTGTGTTGAAAAACAGCCATCCTTTCAGCTGGTGATCTTGTTAACCTCTCCTTATAAGATACCCTTTCATGAACCACATTGGTGACTGAGACAGTACTTGTACACGAGAAAGCACCGGTAGACGAAGCGGATGAAGAAGGCTTAGAGCTGCTTGCTGAATAATTTCCAATGCTGGCAAGAATAGGAAAAATGGACAATTTCATCGTGCTATTCTCCTTTCGAAACAAGTCCAACCTAGATTTCAGATTGTCAACTGCTCTCACATCAGTTTCCGTAATGTGGCCTATGATGTCTTCGGGCTTTCGACCCATCAAATTTTGAGCTTTCCTTATTCTCCTATGCCTCTCAACTACAAAGTCAAGCTCACTGACTTTCTTCGGAGAAAGGCGCCTTTTTCTGGGTCGATTCCATTTTTGAAGGAGATCTACGCAGGCTAGCTGTTCTATCTCATCGAGAAATACCCTACTGAAATTTTCCAGAGCATGGCACACGGATGCGATATGTTTACATGAAGCTCGAGGGCCTTTTCCAGCGACACAACCACACTTCTCAAATTGAATATCCCCGTGATTGGAGCTGATCCTCATAATGATATCATAAGTACGATCTTTTCGCATTTCTGGCAAACATTTACTTTTAACAATGACTGTCTCAAAGCCACTCTTTACTTTGACGTTTTGAACATGGCCTTCCTTAAACATTTGATATGAGGATTCACGTAGCGACTTAAAATCCTTTGACTTTTCCTTCTCTCCAGCAACGGCTTCAATGAAATAAGTAATAATTGGGGCCATAGTAAAGGCCTGAAGAGCGGAAACAAGTTTTATATCCTTCTCGCACTCCCTTATATCTACGAAATCTCCGTTCGAGTTAGCACATACTACACTTGACTCTATATCTCTCTCCATTTTGTTAAGTTTGTTTTGCCCTCCAAGCGGATTTAACCAATAACAAAAGGGCATGACGTTAGTGTCACGTGGGGGGTGACAAATGCTCCTTGGGTTGTAACATGTTGTAAATCGTAGAGGCGGATCTCCACTAGACGATTTTAATGACGATCGTTATAAAAATCGTCTGACACTTTGGAGATGACGCATGCGTAGTGGAAAACAGAATCGTTAATGAGATCGCTAGTACGAAAGACGATTTCAGAAAATAAATTCGGGCGGCAAGTTGAAGTGAATGTATTGAAATGAAATGGCTGCAGTCAATCATATCTACCTACAATATTTGCTTCTTAGAAGAAAGTTAATTCTGCTTTATGCATACAGGCAGAGGAGAAACAAGTCCAAAAAGAAACAGCGAAAACGCTGGATACGGAAGTTGTACGAAGAAAGAGATCTTAAGGGAGAATATAGGCTACTTGTGCGTGACTTGCGATTGTACGATGAAGAAATGTTTTTCAGATATTTCAGGATGATGCCCACGACCTATGAAATCTTACTAAGGCTTGTAGCCCCGGTTATAAAGAAGAAATCAACGAAAATGCGAGAACCTATAGGTGTAGACCAGAGACTATCAGTGACACTGCGGTACTTGACGACTGGGGATGCTCACACAACTATTTCTAATAATTATAGAATGAGTCCAACAACTGTTGGCAGGATAGTATGTGAGACATGTAATGCAATTTGGGAGAAATTAAAAGAAGCTGGTTACATTAAAACACCCTCTACTGCATCTGCCTGGAAAAAAATTGCAAGAGGTTTTGAGGATCAATGGAACTTTCCTAATATGGTTGGAGCTATTGATGGAAAGCACGTGCAAATGTTTGCTCCTCCTGGTCAGGCATCAAGCTTTTTCAATTACAAAAAAACACATAGCATTGTGCTACTGGGAGTTTGTGATGCTAGCTATAAATTTACACTAGTTGATATTGGTGATAGTGGAAGGCAAAGCGATGGCAGCCTATATGCAAATAGCAATCTAGGCTATGCCATTGAAAACAAGCTTCTAAATATACCTCCAGATGCAAAGATTACTGGCTCAACAAAGGTACTACCCTATGTTTTTGTAGGGGATGATGCGTTTGGTCTGAAAAGGCACCTGATGAAGCCGTACCCATTTTCAAACCTTAGTGAAAGCAAACTAGTATATAATTACAGGCTGAGTCGTGCCAGGAGAGTAATAGAAAATACTTTTGGCATATGCGCTAGTCGGCTTCGTGTATTTCACAGGCCAATTATAGCTAAAGTGCAAAATGTTATTGCTATAACCAAATCTGTTGTTGCATTGCACAACTTTCTCATGCATACAAATAGTGTTGATGGGTCACATGTCTACTGTCCACAAACATTTGTAGATCAGGATGGGCCTGAAGGACTTAGGCCTGGTGAGTGGAGGCAAGACGTCAATAATATCAATGGGTTGACAGAGATAAGAAATGTTGGCGCATCTAATACATATGGTGAAGATGCAAAATTGGTTCGTCAACAATTTACCAATTATTTCAACAATGAAGGGGCTGTTGATTGGCAATGGCAAATAGTGCATAGATCAAGATAGAGTATCTCAGGGCTAGTTGTGACATCTGTTTGTTTATGCATTTTCATTTCTGTGAGAACAAGTGCTTCATATGACCATAATAAATGTCATTAGGTAGCTTAGTAAAACAAATGATAAATTCAAAGCCAACGTGAGGTAATGGTATATGTTTACAAAAATCCTACTTAATTATCTCCATACTGTAAGTCATATAACAACTGTTCTATTTTCAATTTTGCTAGTCGCAGCTGCTTTTTGTCCATTTCCCTAAGGACTGGTATGAGGCTGTTGCAGAACAGCTCTGCTTCATCTTTCTCAGTTTTTCCTGCTTCGTCTCTTCGTACCTTCCCCAGATAGTCAATCATTTTTTCATCAATGATTTTCACTTGATCTAGAAATGGATCACTTGGCTCATTGTTAGTAGTACGCCTTCTTTTGACAGCTTTTGCCTCATTGGAGAAGCTGGCACAACCGGAAGGGGGTGGTGTATGACATTGAGACTGCACAGGGGATGGTAAATCAAAAGAGTTATTGGACACTTCATGAACTTCCAACTCTACATTGCTATGGGTGTCCCAGTTAGATGTCTTTTCATGAAGGAATCTCATAACTTCAAAGCATTTGCACATTGGAAGGGTTGAAGCAGCAGCCCCAGATCTTGACAGTGCTCTTCTTTTATCGAGGCATTTTTTTAATGAATCTTTAAGGTTCTTGAATACTTTCTGCAAGTATGGAACTAAAGGAAAAAAGATATTCTATGTATATCACAGAGGAAGTTCCTCGGGTTTTGTACGGAGAGAGAAACTTAAGCTGACATAAAATTTGACCCCTACAATTTATTCTTAACTTCAAAGATTGGGAACATAATATGACATCGGTTGCAAATTTTCAAAGCATCATATATACTTTATAGGAGACTTCAACAACTATCGGTTCACTATTCTCTACACTGCAGGCTACATGTTTGTGCTTCAAGCTGTATGTTAAGTATTTACCTTCGTGATTGAACATTTGGGATAAGCAATTCCATGCATTCAGCTTCATTGTTCTATTCTTGTAGTTCCCATCACTCGTGTCCCATATACACGGAAAACTTCTTAGGGCTTGCAAAAACTGTTCCTTATCGAGTTCTGTACGTTCTTGAGGAACAAATTCGTTCAGAAAGTGAATTTCTTTCGTATTACTCAAGTCAATTTCGCTTGCTATGGCTGCCATTTCAAGTCAGCACATGGTCAAAGCTTGTGATGATCGTCCAGCGCTTGACGAAAAGTTGAACTGGTTTCTACTTTTCGTCTAGCGCTTGACGATTTCACTGACGATCTCATTAACGATTCTGCTTCTTACTGCGCATGTGTCGTCGCGATGTTATTAGACGATCGTCTCAAAAATCGTCTAGTGGAGATCCGCCTTTGGTGGTGTCTCTGTAATGTCCTGTTTACAGTGTCGGTATCTCTCAGTTAATTAATACATACAATTATGATTATTGATAAAAAGATGCTTTAGTTTTGGGATCAGTTAATGTGAGTAACGAAACTAAGAACACTGTCTATTCTCTTGGCTTTACTCCTCCGGTAAATGTTACAAATTTGGTTACAGGAGTAGGCGGAGTTGCTACTATGGCCTCCCAGATTTTTCCCGAGAGGTTTACTGACGGCAGATTTGGTGCGTCGCTGAAACATTTTGAGCGGTGTGCTGCTGCTAATGCCTGGGATGCACCGACCCGCGTTCGCATGCAGCCAGCCTTTTTTCAGGGCCCCGCTGCTACCTATTTTGAATCTCTTACAGCGGAACAAAAGGCCACGTACGATGATTTAGTAGCCAGTCTCAAAGCCTGTTTTTGTCCAGATGTTAACCGTGAACGTTATTATCGTGAATTTGAGGATGCTACTCTTCGTCCATCAGAGGACCCCACTCTCTTCTTGTGGCGTTTACAGGAATGCCTTCGCACTGCCGAGCCCACATTATCAGATTCTGCATTCGATGCTCTTCTACGCAGGCAATTCATGAAAGCCCTGTGAAATTGAACTGAAACTGTCACCATTTGTACAATTGATCAGAAATAAAATAAAATGAAAAGATCTAGTCTATAAAAAAAAACTGCAATCATGATGATGATGTTGACTTTGCGCTGCGGCCTTGGGCTTTTCATTGTCAGGATGCCTTGTTCACGAGCGGTCTTTCGAGTCGTTGTAGCTAATGTATATCATGATAACTATCAACCTTTATCTACATACAAATACCTATACAAGTGGTTCGGCTAGGAGACTCGCGTCCCTGCCATTGAACCTTCTCCTCTCCTCTCTATACTCTAAACTCGTCATATATATTGGAGAGCATGCTTGGATTGCACAAGCATTGCAATTACAACATGCAATCGTCACGCGCAATCGTGTTATCAAAATCTACCCAAATATAGTAATATTCTAACCTTATCTTATTCTCGAACCATCCTAGCATTCAAGTCTGATGCAAGGCTAGAGTTACGAAATCTTAAACAAAAGGGAAGCCTATAGTTTAATGCAAGGCGATGATATGGGGATTCCATATCATGCTGTCTAAAACTTGCGTCATATGCGAATCTGGTTCTACGTGTAATAGATACAAATGGGTCTACTAGGTAATACTAAATATGGCAAAGGTTTGCCTCTTACAGAAGAGATAATTAATGTATGGCGCAATGCGTACAGTAGATCTTGTTGCCTATACTAAGTAATATAACAATACCGAATCCAGTCATCTATTGATGCAAGAGTAAATAATCCTAATTCCTAAAACAATAGAATGGCGTGCTACGTAATGCACAGTCACTGCAAAGGGGGTTTCTATCTTATGCCTAAAGTTTAATTCACAAGTGGAATTACTATGCCTAACCTAACGTATTTCCTATTAGCTAATACAAATACTTTTGGTCATTATACGAGCGTCTTATAGCGTAAAGAATAGATCTAAATGATATTTACGTATAACTAACATTCATGGAAGCTATAAAGGTTCTGTTGGCTCATTTACATTCGAGCCCCCGACGTATCTCACGAATAACTAATACGAATTGGCACTCCTCAGTCTTTCTCAAGCACTGAGAGTCCAAATATCTAATATCAAAGCAACAAACAACGAGATGGCACTCCTCAGTCTTTCTCAAGCACTGAGAGTCCATAATACTAAATAACAAAATGTGATACGTCCTAATAAAAGATAATAGTACTTCTACAAGCTACTAAATATCTGTCCAAATCTTCCAACTATAGCTCCAATCTATATTAGCAGTATTACAGCCCTACTATCAAGCCTTGCCGTCAAATTGCTGGAAACAGATCCCACACCATCTCTTGAGCTCATGGTCTTCTTTGCTCAACGGCACCATGCTCTCACTGCCTTGCCTTCTGGTCCTTCCCTTGGAATCCCTAATTGTGCTGTTCAGAGTTGCACCGCCCCCAGCTTCCTACCAAGCCATCCTCTGCTGAGTTCGATGCGCTACTTACTTTGCACCACAACCAACAGGATCGCTTTGCCAAGATAGAGGCCATGGTTTCATCTCTGAGTGACAGCCATGCCCACCTTACGGCTGCCGTCACCCCCCCCCAACATCACACGGCAAATCGGGCGCAAGTCAGGAATAGGCCCTCAGCCTCTGTCGAATGTTTCCGATGTCACCGGCTGGGCCACATTGGGAGCAATTGCACTTTCCCTCCCACCCGCCGACGGCTACAACCATCACCTGATGTACAGCTTCAGTGCAGCCTTTGCTCTGGCTGGGGACACTTAGAAAAAGACTGTGCCAATCATAAGGACTTTCCTTCATCAATTCGTAAGTCTTTAAATTCTTTAAACTACCAAGGGGTGCCTCGCTATTATGAGGCTGTGGTGACCGGTACCCCTATCTTTTTCTTATTGGTTCTGCTTCGAACATTAACGCGTCTGACGCTCCCCCTCAGCCTCTTTTATTTTGCCATATCGAAGATGTACAGGTATCAGCTCTTGTTAATACTGATTCTATGACATCTTTCATAAGTTCCAGTG
The DNA here is from genome assembly GCA_964019165.1 of Mastigias papua. Lineage (NCBI taxonomy): Eukaryota > Metazoa > Cnidaria > Scyphozoa > Rhizostomeae > Mastigiidae > Mastigias > Mastigias papua. Next base: position 7,953,649 of record OZ025275.1, on the reverse strand, counting down.
TTGATGAGCGTCTTTTGTCTTCCTGTGCACACCAAAAGCAGCCACACCCGTTATTTTATTATTATTATTATCAATTTATTTAAGGTAGGCCTACATATACATACAATATAATATATGTATATACAATAGCTACAAAATAAGAGCTAATTCAAGCCTACTATCTAAGAAAGTAAAATTAAAATATGTAAAAGAACGTAATGAGATACAGAATAATTAGTTACAAATACATAAATTTACAGGTATCTACAATGTTTCCGATATTTACAATGCTTTCAACAACAAGTAGAAAATTCTTTAAACAGTCAGCTCAAGAACCCAACCTGAGCCACGAAAGGTCTACATATTCTGCAGTTGCATTCCTCTCCTTTCCAGAGTTTGATTCTGCTTTTAAAGCTTGAGAGGGTATTTGACTGCTTTATGTCATTTGGAAGTGCCTGCCATAATCTACACCCACGAAATGATATCGTATCCAAGCCATTGCACGTAGTGCGAGCTTGTGGTAGTTGTAGATTATCGCAGCTTCTTAACCCATATGGACTGTGTTTTTCAACAAAGATCTCCTTCATGAAGCTAGGATTGAGCTCCCATTTTGTTTTATAGATCTCCGTCACCAGCAACTGCAAGTTTCTTATGTGGATTGGGACCGCATTGTCTCTAAGTAACATTGTATCAAAATCTGATGTCATATCTTTGTAGGTTATCCGTAATGCCCGTTCGTGAATACGATTAATTCTGTTGTTCAGTGTTCTATGGCAGAACATCCAAACAAGAGGACAGTAGTTGAACTGGGACAAAATAAATGCCTTCATAATTCGTTTCAGTTGGTCAGTATCAAGAAAGTTAGAAATTCTTGAGAGTGCATGTAGCTTTTGACTGGCCTTTTTGCAAATTGACTTTACTTGCTGTTTAAAGCATAAGTTTTTGTCAAGGATCACTCCAAGCAACTTTTCTTCTGTACTCTCTTTTATCGTTATATTTCCGATATTTAATGTCACACCATTACTCTTGTCCCCAAATGCCATTAGATGGCATTTGTCCCCATTCAACCTCATACAATTGTTTGGAAACCATTCTGCAATTTTAAGGGCATCGCTCTCCAGTGTTTTGATAACACTTTCGATGTTGGTATCGCAGGCATAGATCGTGGTGTCATCTGCATAGTTGCATATTTGAGCATCTTTTACAAACATGAAGAGATCATTAATGTAGATATTAAACAGAAGAGGCCCCAAGACTGAACCTTGTGGCACACCTATCAGTGTTTCTCTCCATGCACTGAATGACCCATTTATCTTTACCCTCTGCTTCCTCTCACTGAGATAGCTATGAATCAACCGCAATGCACTTTGACTAAAACCATAAGCACTTAATTTTGCAATCAGAAGTTCGTGACTTAGGCAATCAAAAGCCTTTGAAAGATCCATGAGTAGTGCTCCAGCAAAACCTCCTTTATCTAAGGTTTTTTACAAGTTTCTATGAGTCGTAAAAGTGCATGTTGAGTTCCATAGCCCTCTCGAAATCCACACAGAAGAGGAGAAAGGAAGCTAACGGCATGATATTTTATTTGACTCTCTAAGACCCTTTCGTAAATTTTGGATACAGACGATAAAACCGTTATTGGTCTATAGTTCTTCTTGATAAAAACGTCAAGACTTTTGAAAAGAGACGTGATCTCACCAGCCTTCAACTCCTTTGGAAAGCAGCACTCTGACAAATTAGAATTGAAAATTCTCTGAAGGAGGACGGTAAAAATGTCTGCATTTTGTTTAAGAATCTTAGCAGGAATGCTGTTTAGGGGAGATGACTTTTTTGGATTCAGTTTTTGTATCTGTAATTCTATCTCATTGATAGTCACTGGCTTAAATTCAAATTGGTTCAGTTCAAAGCATTCTCTGATCTTTCTAATGCTGGGATGATTTTCATATTTCTTGATAGCTTTTTCTACTGGATCCTTTATCCCATTTGTTTCTGACAGTAGTGACTTGTCTTCAGAGATTCCTAGGCTCTCTGTTATATTTGCGAAATAATGATTGAATATCTCCGCAATTTTTGTATCTTCAGTTATCACTTTTCCGTCCTCAATCAGAGTCACAGATGAAGTTGTTTGTATCTAGTAGTATATAAGTTGGGGGTTCCAGCGCGAAAATTTTAATTTTGCGCTTGAACTTTCCCCAACTTACATACTACTTTTCATATTATGGAACAAAATTTTGGAATCTATATATTTAGTATTTTTTGGAACTAATTTATGAAATCTATATATTTATAATTTTTTGGAACCATTTAATGGAATCTATATAATGAAAATCACAATCTGAATCAATATTATGATTTTCCAAAATAAGCAAATAATGGATGATAATATGAAAAAAGATGTTAATTCCATATAGTTAATAAATAACAAGGATTACAAATAGTTAAAAAATCGAATGACTTCCACCCGAAGGATATAAATGCATGGATTCACAAAACAAAAAAACATGTCTGAACATGTCTGAATAAGCGGAAATACCTTTTCAACCAAGCACAATGAACACACATTCTTCACCATAGTAGTAGTGTGATGATATTATCATTTAACTAAAGGCATTACATTTTCATTTAGACAGGTTTGAAACTTGTCTGAATAAGTGGTAATACCTTTTCACCACAGCTGTGGTGTGACGTCATTAGATCATAAATAAAGGATCCTTAAAAGAATAAAACTATCTTCTTCAATTTAATGAATACCAATATATTAAAAAAGTAAAGAATGTCAATATATTACAAAGTAAAGAATAATTTAGTTTTCAATTTTATAATGTCCGTATGCATAACTGTCGATTCCATTTTTTAATATATATCTTTTATCATCAAAACAACTGAGTGATACTTTATTGATTTCGTAACTTCCTAATTGATGTTTTTGGCTTCTTATTGTTTTCATTTTACGATGCATCTGTTTATTTTCAAATAGCGTTTCTTTATAACTTTAATGTGTAATGTCTTTTTGATTATATTTTTCTTAATACCCTTTGCGGTTTTCCCTCCTTTTTGGTTCTCTTTCATATAGCTATACATTTTTGATCGAAGACCAATGAATTCACTAATAGGAATTCCAGCAGCCTCATCTTTAAATTTACCAATTACTTTTTTATTTATCTCATCAAAATATTGAGACTTTTTTCAGTAGTCGCTGTTATCAAACCTATCTTTATCCAAAAATCTTGGTACACATCATCAGTCTTTAATCTCATAAGTAAGAGAGTCTGTGTCAGTGAATAGTAGTTTAGCCTTATTTTCATATTTCTCTTTAATATAGTTATAATGAAAATCATACATTAAAACTTTACAAGATCAAGAATACACATACCCACATATGCCGGCCTGTTTAAGGTTAGCTTCTCCTTGATCTTATGAACAGCTACTAGATTTTCATTAAATATCTTATTGCTTACATAAGTTAGTTTACTCGTTAGTTTAATTAATTTTTTATAATCTGTTACTAGTTTAACATCAACTCTCTTTCTTAAGTTTTCCATTGTTTTACCAAAAACACTATTGTTCATAAGTTTGAAGAAATCTTTTTCAAAAGCATTTTTTCGCTTATCAGTATTGTTTTAACCATTGAGATTGATTAAACTCTAATACACGATAGGCTTTAGTTACTTTCAAACCGAGATCTAAATACAATTGTAAATTCCTATAATGAAGCATGTATTTTTCTTTGTTCCTTAATGTTGGTATCAGTTTATTCACAAGACCTGTTTTTATATTATATTTGGTTGCAGTTTTTTGGCAATATTCTGATAACATATCTTTAGTTACGCAAACTTTTTCTGGTCCTAATGGGTAATCATTATGTAGGTCATGCAGCTCTTTAGGGTATTCCAAATCAACTTCTAGAATCAAACCCTTTTTACTATCTTCTTTATACTTAGCTAAATCTAAATTATTAATCTGATTTTCAGTCATCCATTTAAATCCTCCAGTTGGAAGATATTGGCTCATAGCCCAACCATAAAGATTATTAGCATCAAGATACATTACATACTTTGAGGGCGCCTTCTCATCATATGTCTTCATATACTTGTTATTTGCTTTACCATATCGATTTGCTATACTGTATATGATATACCACCTCTCATACCTTTCTCAATAAATTGAAACATGTCTATATCAGTCATCAGTTCTAATTTAATATCAGTCATTTTTAACATAGCATCCCAATATTAACCAGGAGATGTAAAATAATGACATGGATCAAGTTTATAATATTCTAAACATGTTTTTCTAAAGTTTTCAAATACATCTGCTAATAATAAAACATCAGATTTCATATATAGGTTATGATACTCTCCCATGTTTTGTAATTTAAAGACATCCCATACTGTCCTGGCATGTTGATAATCTTGATCTGTAATATGTTCATTATTCATGATACTAAAAAAGTTTTCTTTTGTTGGTAGTTTTTCATTGAATTTATCAAAACTGTCCATATAGTCATAAGGGTATACTCCTTTCCTAACCATCAAATCAAGCTTATTACCTTTAAATTTTTGTGTGGTATATTTGAATGCTTCTTTTGGTAGATTACTTACAAGTTTTTCCAAACTAGAACTCATAAACTGAAAACTATCAATAAAGGTTAGATGAGTACCAAGCATAAAGGCCATATACTTCTCCATATTATTTGGTATTGCATTAATTTTCATCTGCTTCTCTTCCCCATTCTTTTTATATGTATGTTTTTTAACAATAGATCCAATCTCTTGCATTATGAAATGGCTGTCATAACCTCTCAGATTATGGAAAATAACTGGAATTTTTATATTTTCAGGTTTTAATTGAAGTTTTAGATTACATTCTTGGTGAGCAGAACCTCTGAATTTACCTGTAATATGGCAATGATCTCGAGCTCGAATATCTTTATCAGTATATTTTTTATTGCAAATATAACATTTTTCAGCTTTTTGAAATTTATCCATATCATCTTTCGTCATTCTTAGTGGTTTGTTAAATTCTTTTTTCATAACATATTTACAATATTTAACTTCTTCTAACATTTTTTCCATAAAATTGTAAACTGCTTTTTTACCTCTATATATCTTTATTGGTTTTGAATATTTATCATCATAACAACAAATAACTTTATAACCATACCCACAGTCAGTATGTTTCTGATATGCTTCAGTGTATGATAACTTATCATTTCGTTGACATCCTTGAATCTTTTCAGTAATAGCTTCAAAATCAGCATAGATTACAAACGGCACTGGTTGTTGTCTATTAAAGTTGTTGAAATTTAGTATGTTATCACCTTTTGTTGGCATTTTAATTGCTTCAGTTCCATTTATTTGAATACAAATATCTTTATGATTATTTAAAACTCTTTCAGAACTAAAACATTGCAGACATTACATACAGAAATGCTTTCTTTCCTTATGTTTTGTTTGACTGTACATTAATTTGTTGAAATTTTTAATGAGCACTTAATGGTTGTTTTCATCTTTAGTAATCAATAATAAATTCATACAATATTCAATTTTTTCTTTTGAGACATATATTGGATATAATTCGTTTTCATAACCAAAAACATTTATTCTAATATTATTTTGTTTTTTTATTCTAATATTCCTTATCAAATTTCTTAATTCTTTGAGGGTCTTTATCTTGTGGATTTAAGTGTCTGATGTGGCACCATCTAAAACACATATTATCTTCATTTTTCATATTGATCAATCCTTTATTTCGCAACTCTTTTGGTAAGTTAATATATGATGATCCACTCATTGGTTTATATTTTACCACATTTAGATAATGATTATCAACTGATTGAATTAACCATCCAGAACCTTCAGATACCCATATAGCAATTTTATTTAATATCTCTTGTTTAGACATATCTAATGATTCTACGATATCTAGATTATTTATAACTGTTTTATAACTACAATTGAAATATGCTGTTTTATATAATATATCCCTATTAGATTGTTTAGTAAATGTTACCTTTAATGTTTCAATAAATTTAAGTCCATTCATAGATTTTAAAATTCTAATAATTTGATATTCAATATCTTTTCTTGTCTTTTGTAGCTAAACTAATGGGTCTTTCTTATTTATAATATCAATTTCATATGATGTTGTATAACCCTTAAGAGCTTTTTCTATTTGCTCTATTTTAGTTCTAGGCACCGGCACTGGTTTATCTTTGTTAATCATTTGTTTTGTTCTTGGTGTTGGGATTGGTGGCCTTGGTTTGTATATTCTAGGTGTTGGTTTATCTCTAAACTCTAATGGTGGAAGAATTATATTGTTTTCATAATTTTGAACCATTTGTTTTACATTTTTACGTGGAGTAGGAATTGGTGGCCTTGGTTTGTATATTCTTTGTGCTGGCATTGGTTTAGTGTTATCTACTATGACAAATTTAGCTTCTCTTTCCTTTAACAACATATCAATGACCTGTTCCTTACTAAGTTTCTTCAGCTCATCTTTATTCATTAATGATAGATTATATTGATTCATATATAATATAACTATATATTTTATTTTTAAATAGGTTTTTATCTGCGTTTAAATTCAAGTGATCTAAAACATAGATCCTTAGAACTATATTATAAAAATAATATTATATGCGTTTAAACATGTTCATCTATTTAGGATTGTAAATTATTAGCTGTGAAAATGTTGTTGTACAGTGTGGACACTTCATACTTATTTTTGTTAAACATTCTTTGCAATAGCAATGATTAAATTTATATGGATTTTTTATATTATTATTAAACTTATCATAACATATCATACATTCTATTTGTTTATCCGCCCTTTAAGTTGTAACACTTGACCAGAGAGTAAATTTGTAAATCTTTGTAAAGTATTCTCATAGAAATTGTTATCACAGTAATAATCATTATCATGTACAAAAATAACCCTATTATTAATACTCATTAACCAATTAAAAACATTATAATGTATAAAAACACAACTCATTATAAATGCATCATTCTTCATAACATGAATATCAATAGGACTATTTATATCCATACCTAACTGATATAGCCACTTAGCAACATCTAAATAACCATTACTACAACTATTTCTAAATGCATATTCATTATGAGCATGAATATTAATTGGACTATTAGTTTCTACTCCTAACTGATATAACCACTTAGCAGCCTCTAAACGACCATACATACAACTATATCTAAATACACTCTCCTCAAAACCATGAATATCAAACATAATATTAGAATCTAAACCTAATTGATATAACCACTTTGCAAACTCTAAATTACCATATATACAATTATGTATAAAACAGCATCATCACCAACATGAATACCAATAGGACTATTAGTTTCAATACCTAACTGATATAACCACTTAACAATCTCTAAATGATTTTTTTCACTACACATTCTGAACACCTCTTCATTACAAGCATGAATATTAATAGGTCTATTAGTATCAACACCTAACTGATATAACCACTTAGCAACCTCTAAATTATTGTTTTCACAACTCTTTCTAAATGCTTCTTCATTATAATCATGAATATCAATAGGTTTACCTATTTCATTACCAAGTTTTAAAAACCATTTTGCAAGATCCAAATGACCATAACTACAACTTGTTCTAAATCCTTCATCTATACAAATCTTAATATTTACATCATCAATTATTTCTTTACCAATTTGATATAACCATTTAGCAACATCTATATAACCTTCTTTCACACATTTATTTAAGGTATTATCAAAATTTAAATGAAAATCTATAGGTTTACCTCTTTTTATACTTGAATCATAGAGTCTTTTAGCCTTGTTTAATGCTCCATTTTTACAATGGTTTAAAAAATATTCATTCATTTTATATACTTATACAATATATAATAATTTTAAATAATTTTATATTCTGCGTTTAATCTCACTTTTAATAGTTTAAGATTAGAACCAATAAGATGAAGCCAAAAAGCAACATCTTCATGGTTATGGCTACGACATAAATAAAAAGCTTTATTAATAATACCAATATCATATGGTTTATTAGTGTCAATACCTAATTGACATAACCACTTTGCAACATCTAATTGACCATGACCACAACTCTGTATAAATGCTTCACCATGATTAGTATGAATATCAATAGGACTATTAGTTTCAATACCAATATTATATAACCATTTAGCAACATCTAGATGTCCAAACATACAAACCAACATAAATAATGAGTCATCACCATCATGGATATCAATTCCACTATGATAGAGTAATTTAGTATCATCAAGTTTTCCACATACACATAATCGACGAAATTCTTTCATATTTTAAATATCATTACTATATATAAAATATTTTTAAATGACTTTATATGCGTTTAAATTCACCCACTTGAAATGGATTGTAAATTATTAGTTGTGTAAATGGTGTTGTACAACACGGGCATATCATATCTAGCCTTGGTAAACACCCTTCACAATAGTAATGATTAAATTTACATGGGTTTACTATATTTTGTTTTATCTTATCATAACATATCATACATTCAATACCTTTATTCATCCATTCAACTAACGGCTTGTTGTTCGGAGAGTATTTATTAAACCTTTTTAATATATTTAATATACTAGAGTCATATTTATATTCAATTTGATAAATCCAAACATCCTCTGTATTAACTACCATTTTATATAACATAGCTATATAAAATAATTTTTAAATGGTTTTATCTGCGTTTAAACTTATACTCCCAATTTTACTAACAAGATTACGTCTGATTTAGATCTATTTTCCATCAATTTATCTACAACTTTCATCAATTTGTCATTTTTCTCTTTTAAATCCTCTTCAACCTCTAGTTTATCTGAAACATATTCAACATCCGGACTGTCTGAAATAGATTCATCCATATTTTTCGTCGTTTTATCTATAATTTCCATCAATTTGTCATTTTTCTCTTTTAAATCCTCTTCAATATCTGAGTTGGATTTATCCATATTTTCCATAATATTATCTACAATTTTCATCAATTTGTTATTTAAATCCTTCTCAAACTCTAGACTATCTAAAATAGATTCAGCGTCATTTTCATATGATTTTATAAAACTATTTCCCATATATACCATATCTATATAAAATAAATTTTTAAATGGTTTTACCTGCGTTTAAACTTGTTCACTATCCTTGTATTCTAGCAAGTTCTTTATTCATATCATTGATATTTTCCTTTATAAGCAATGAATTCTTTTGCATATTATCACTAATAAAATTTTTTTTATGTTGTCTTGTCCGCTCATGAAGTGTTTTACCAGCCATTGAATAATTCTTATTATTATTACAAACATAACAATACCATTCTTTATTCAACATATAATTCGTTTTATGGTTCTTTCTTTCCTCATCACTAAAAACTCTTGGTCTTCCACGACGTTTCTTAATTTGATTCTCCATATATATTATCTATATATATTATTTTTAAGTGCATTATATGTTGCGTTTAAAACATGTTCAACTATCTTTATTGGATTCTCTTTTGTCTAACCTTTGGATAACTTATAAAAGACTTGTATTTAAATCATCATTATTTTTATTAACTGTTTTAACGTTATCAAGACATAATTTTAAGAGATCAGACAACGACGAATCAGTTTCGTCTTTAGATACATTATTGGTGTTATAGTTAGATTCCGGTTCAGGTTCAAAATCATATTTTATGTAGTCAGAGTCAGAGTCAGAGTCAGAGTCAGAGTCAGAGTCAGAGTCAGAGTCAGAGTCAGAGTCAGAGTCAGAGTCAGAGTCAGAGTCAGAGTCAGAGTCAGAGTCAGAGTCAGAGTCAGAGTCAGAGTCAGAGTCAGAGTCAGAGTCAGAGTCAGAGTCAGAGTCAGAGTCAGAGTCAGAGTCAGAGTCAGAGTCAGAGTCAGAATCAGAATCAGAATATGACCCTGGACAACTATAACCTATATTCCTTAACCACTTAGTAACTTCGCGATTATCAATAAATTCAAAAAAATAACCATTTATATCTTCATCTATTACACTACCATATTTACGAATCATTTTTGCAATATCCAAATCTTCATCATAACAAGCATCTCTAAAATAATTAGTTTTATCAGGTTTAATATGAGAATTTAAATCTATTGAGATTTTAAATAAAAATTCAACCATTTCCTCATAAGGACCGCCAATTAATTTATAAAAATGTTTATAAAATATATCATTAATATTTAAAGCAATAAATTCTCTATTGATTCCTAATTTATAAAGCCATTTAGCAATTCTACAAGATCCATTTATACAACTTACCTTAAATGCTTCTTCTTCATTTGCATGAATATCAATAGGTTTTCCTGTTTCATTACCTATTTGATATAACCATTTAGCAATCTCTAATTTACCTAATTCACAACACCGTCTAAATACATATTCATTATTAGCATGAATATTAATAGGTCTACTAGTATCAATACTTAGTTGATAAAGTTTTTTAGCGTTTTCTAATTCACCTTTTTCACAAAATTGAATGAATGTATTTTCCATATATACCATTACTATATATTTTTAAATAATTTTTTCTTCTGCGTTTAAACTCAGTCATCATAATGTTTATCCTTGTAGGTCCTTAAATGGTACCCAAGTGTTAAATTCATCACTATATCCCTTCCACTTAACTAAAGCTTGCTTCTTTTTATAATCCCTTCGAATGACTTTTTCAATACGGAATACATCCTGTTTGGCTTTTAATAATTCAGATTCATAAAAACTACCTTGTATTTCTTCACCTATGAGATCCTTTATTTTATATGTAATTGGATTAGTATTTTGTATTTTATCAATTGTAAACAATTCTTCTGTCCAATTTGGTGTATAACCTTTATCAAATATATTTCGTTTATATTTAGATATTCGAACCTGATCACCTACTTTAAATTTCGGTTTAGATGTTACTTGCACCATATCACCATATAGATTAAAATAAACAGTTCCTTCATTCTTTTTATCAGATGCTTCTATAGGTGTCATTTTTATTGAGTTATGTTTCGTATTATTGTATTCTTTCAATAGTTTTGGTAATATGTCTAAATACTGTGTGTTACCTCGAACAGTGAACTGCTTCCACATCTTGGTTTTTATTGTTCTAATCCATCTTTCAGCCACTGAGGATTTCTCCTCATTCTCTGTCGAATATAACTTTATGTTATGTTTATTTAATAGATCTTTCATATGTTTATTATAGAACTCTTTACCTTTATCAGTCCATAAATACTTAGGTCTTCTACCTTCCTTAAATATTGTTTGAAAAGACATCATTACAGTTTCACCCCTTTTATCTTTCAAAGGAACAATCCAACCGTATTTCGAGAATACATCAATAGTCATTAGGAGATATTTATACCCTTTATTCCATTTACTAAACTGTTGCATATCAACTAGATCAGCTGCCCAAATCTCATCAATATGATTTACAATTATACGCCGCCGAGTAAAATTACGTTTTATGGGTGTATGTAACTCATCAGCTAGTTTTCCTTGCCAGTTACTCGACAGCTTTTTCTGTTTTTTGACTTTACTCCCATTCCTAGTTTTTGTTTTGCATTAATTAGAAAACGAGCAGTCTGGCCCCATTTTGGCATTTCACCATAAGGGATCTGATCAAGTGATTTAACCATTTGTCTATCACAGTCTACCTTATTTTTACCCAATGAATAACATACATCATGATGTGCTGCTATTTCATCTACTTTGTTATATGGTTTTACATGCCATTTAGTTATTTTACCATTTTTATCATACTCTAATTGGTTTTCAAGAGGATTGTACGGCCCCATATATTTATATCCACTTGGAGTGAAACCTTTTTTGGGTCTTGGTAATTTACCAATAAGTTTATGTACATCAATATTACCACTATGTTTGGACTTCATAAATCTACTCTTACTTGAACCAAAACACCACATTTTGATTTAAACATCAACTTACCATTCTTTGTTCTCTCCTGTTTTCCATTTATATCAGGAGTTTGTTTTTACTGCATTTTACACAATAACTCATATATCATTAGTTTATATATTTTCATCAAAATTCTCTTACATGACTTCTTTTCTTTATCTAAAAATAAGAATTCATATGGTCCAAGTTTATCAAATAATTTTGAATCGATCATATTTTCTTTACCAATTAATGAACAGTGATTTTTTGTTGTTGATTGATATAGTATCATATGAGAGCAATTTAATCTCAACTTTTGTGGGGTGTCATAGTAGCTTTGTGATATATATATACAGGACTGATCCCATGATGTCTACCATTAGTAAAATGATTAGCGATCTTTGATTGTGTCTTCTCTGGTGCATTAACCAAATCATCAAATATAACAATTTTTCGATTATTATTTGGATACTCATTAGTATCAAGAATATCTTCTGGTCCTTTAATTTCTAATACCTGGTACCTAACAGCCTTTTTTGATATGTCATTCATTAATTGTTGTAAATCAACCAATTTCTCTTGATGTTTACTTCGTGTATATATATAGATTTTATCATAATATACAAGTGGTTTTCTAAGCATATGTATTAGTGTATTAGTTTTTCCACATGCAGATTGCCCAGATATTAACATCCTATAATCCTCATTTATGAAGTTATTTAAGCTTCTTTTTTCATTATCCTTTTTATTACTGTCGTAATTAGGTATTCGCATATATGTATGGTTATACTAAAATATCTGTTAAAATAGCAGTTTTCTCAATAGATAAGTGTTAAAAAACAGTTAAATTTATAGATATATGTAAAAAAACATTTAAATTAATCTAATCATAATATATATGAACAATGATCTCATAAAAAAGAGAGTTGAACGATCTAAAAGAATATCTGCCCTCAAACATATGATAAAGGATGAACTTTCTAGAAATCAGGATGAATTAGTTGACAGACAGATATTTTTAAATGAAAAATACAAACCTGTTACAGAATCTCAAAAGAAGGTCATAAAAACTGTAAATGATAATCAAAAAAATCTACAAGAATCTGTTAATACATTAAGCAGCATTCTATCTAACCAAGGTTCAACAACCGGTGTGGAAGAATGGTTAGAAAGATAAAGAGATCTTGATAATTTTGGTTTTAATGTAATTAATGAAGAAGATGATAATTTAAATAATACAGCTTTTGAAGTTATTGATGATGATGAAGCTGATAAAAAGGATGAGGCATCTGGTGGTGATGAAGCTGATAAAAAGGATGAGGCATCTGGTGGTGATGATATAACAAAATATATAGTACCATTCAATATTGTTGAGAAAAAATTGCTCAAAAAATATAATTTTGATCCATCTTTTAAAATCCTTCCAGAATACAAAGATGTAAGATCAAAATATATGTCTGCTGTTCGTAGAATGAGGACTTATAATATGACAGATAAGAAGGCTGCAGAATTTGAGAAAAATACACTATATAGTTATTTACAGGAATTTAAACATTTTAAAAAATATAAAGCTTTTGAGGAAAAGTTAAATAAAGATAATAAAACAGGTGAAGGTATTAGAAAGTATAAACAACCAAAAAGACAAGCTTATAAAATATCACGTGATGGTATGTATGGTGGTATATTTATCAATTATCCAGAACTAATAAATGAATACAAAGTAGAAGCTCTAAAGGGGGGTCAGATTGTATATGATAATAAAGGGGATAAGTCACTTGTTGAATTGTTAACAAAAAGATTCAATCCAAAAAAGATAAATAGTTGTAGAGCTGTACAAATATTCAACGATCTAAATATGTTATCTGGAATACCAAAACATAAATCTTCAGGTAAAAGTACATTAGGTGGTACTATTTATTTCATCAAGCCTGAAGATATGATTAAAAGACTTAAATTACTTGTAGGCGCTAGAATAGCAGGAAATAACAACATTCAACAACGTAATGAGATATGGGAAATTATTGATAAATTAGTTGATCTTGGAAAAATGACGAGTAAACAACATGATGAATTTGTAAAAAAATATTTAATGTAATATAATAATATATGAATATCCCATTATTTATTAATAGTGTAAATGCGGATACAGGTTCAGTGTCTCACGATTTTACAATCACGTTTGATCCAGAATTATCTCTTAATAAAAATACAAATTATTATATAGCTCTTGATGGTATTTCAATGAGTTATTCATGGCATAACATATCACATAAACATTCAAATAATACATTAAAATATAGGCATGATGGAGGTACAACATGGACTACTATAACATTTCCTCCAGGTAACTATGGTTATAAAGATTTAAATAGCATTATACAGCAAACACTTTCTCAAAATACTCATTCAACTTCTGGGATTACACTATCCTTTATTCGAGCTAGACTTTTGGTTTATATAGCTCTTGAAACAAATTATCAAATAGATCTTACCAATAATGATTTTGCAGATATATTCGGATTTAATAAATCTATCATTACAAGTTCAAATTATGGAGTTAATATACCTAATATAACCAGATCTGTTGATGAAATTGTGATACATATCAATATTGTTTCTAAATCAATTGTAAATGGTAAAAGTTCAAATATACTTTACCGTTTTGGAGTAAATAATTTACCTATTAGTTATCCGTTTCATAAAAAGGGAAGAGAATTATATAATAGAGTTTCTGTCTCTACTATTAAAGATTTGAGAATCTACATAACAGACGCATTGAATCGTCCTATAGACTTAAACAATCAACCTGTAGAAATTGTTTTACTATTAAAAGCTGCTTGAAATAATCCAAGTATAATATATATGAGAATATCCTATAGAGTTGATAAAAACGGTAAGATGTATAAATATGATTTAGACTCATTTACTCGTATTGATGATGAAAGTTATGATATATATCAAACTGGTGATGGTATTTTTGATGCTATTAAGACAGTTGGTAAAACAGTTGTGTCAAAACTTTCTGGTAAGACTGCTAAAGAGATTGCTAAAAAAGCAGCCACTAAAGCTGTAGAAAAAGGTTCTGAAGCTGTTAGAGCTAAAATGGGTGAAATTGTTTCTAATAAATTAGATAGTGCATTTATTAACAAACCTGAACATGAAAATAAAGGCTATAAAATTATAGAAGCATTAAAATCACATCCATTAAATAAAAAATATCAACAAGACGACACTAAACAAACTAATATAGATGATGATATTATGAAGCTAGAAATTGAAAAAATATTACAAATGTGATTTTAATATAATCTAATAATATATGAGTTTCAGAAGTTCAAAATATTGCGAACGTTATGAGTTCGTCTTGAACAGGCTAGTGGATACAATCAAACAACCTGGTGCTGATCAGTTCCAAGATAAAACAGGCTATACATTTATTGTCAGCAACACAAGTGATAATAAACAACTAGACTGGTATAACGCAAAAATAGAATTAAACTATAAAGTTACTAAATACGATAACACTCTTGTAGATCTTACTCAAGATGTAGCTACTACCAACGGAGGTTTTTCATTGAATAAACGTTTGACTGCGAAGGTGGATGATACAATCGTTATGGATAGTTCTGAAATCAATCATGCAACACAAGTTAAAAATATATTAGAATTTTTAAAATCATATAGTGACACAATTGGTCAGAGTAAGTCTTTTTATCCAGACACATCAACTTCTGCTGAATCTGCTGAATTCGTTGCTGATGCTACTAATCATGTTGCTAAACGAAATGATAATTATAACTCTGGTTTTGCAAAAAGGAAGGCACAAATTATTGCAGGTAATGTCGTGTCAGATTACCTTCCATTAAATCGATATGGTTTTTTGAATCATTGGAAGATATAATTTTACCCTTTAAAGAGGTTGATATTACTATAGAATTAGAAGAAGATAATAATGTAATCTATAGAAACGCTACTACTAATTCCGATCCTGTTGTTGTTGGTGATGCTCGTCGATACATTGTTACTAAGATGGTATTATGGGTTCCAAAAATGTCTTTTACTTCAAAAGGAGAAGAAAAATACCTAGATACATTTATGAATAAAATTAAAGCCTTGAATGAGGAAAAGAAAAAATTTGAATGGACTTATTTGAGGGAGCGTGTTGTGTTTCATACAAGTCAAGAAAGAGAAGGAGTTTTTAAGATTGCTTCATCAATCGCTCGCCCAAGACATGTCTTTATTTGGGTTCTCAACACAAGTAAGATTAAAAATCAGCTACAAAATATGTTTGCATATAATGCATATAATATTGCAGATCAAAAAGAAATTATTGAATGTCAACTTGAAACTGAAAATGGAACATTTTATCCGATGCAGGCAATGCGTCCATCAACAGAAGTAACTAAAACATATGATACATTGATGAGTTACTGTTCTGGTAACAGTAACTATATTATGAATCCAATTGTTGATCTTAAGTCATTTAAGGATTTATATGGTTTACTCTATTTCAATCTAACATATCAAGAAGAGAAAATTAAATATGGAACAACAAAATTAGAACTTAATTACACACTATCTGTTACCCCAAATGCTAACTATAATATATATGCTCTTATTCTTTACGGTCAAAAAATATCGGTTGATGTTGTAGATAATAAAGCACAATTAAAATTGTAAACATAATTTATGTATGTTTTTTGAATTTAATCTAATGCATTTATATATGTACATTAGATATAATATTTCTCTTAGTGATAATCAAAAGTCTAAGTTAGCTAAAGCATTGATGAATAAGTATGCTCTTGTACTAAGACTATCATTTAGTAAATTATCTGGTTCTGATGAACTTTTTCTCACTAAAACACAGATTGGGAAGATTCAAAAAGCAAAAACAGCTAAAAAAGGAGTAGATTTAAAAATATCAAAGACACAGATTAGTCATGTTGTAAAAAAAGGAGGTTCCTTGTTTACTAGTCTAATGCAACTTGGAACTAAAATGATTCCTATGGCAACCAAAATGGTTACAAAATTACTGTCTGGTGTGGCTACTGGAGCGGTTGGAGCACTGATGGATTTTGGTGTTAGTAAAGCATTGGGTTCTGGTGTATCCAATAATCAAAAAGGAGGATTTCTGATTCCTCAAGATAAAATCAATCAATTAATTGCACATAAAAACCTACTTACAAAAAGCAGAAAGAACAAATTGTATCATCTCTTCAATCAGGTGGAAAGCTTGTTATTAAGCCAACTCCCAAACAACGTGGTGGATTTTTGGGTACGCTTCTTGCTAGCATTGGTGTACCTTTGCTTGTTAAAGCCTTAACTGGTGGTAATATTCAAAATAGACAATTTGTAGTTAATTCTAAAATACCACATATACCCTTACCACCTAAAAATTCAGGTAAAGGAATGCAAAACCGACCATATAGTGATATGTTTCTACCTTATGTTCCTCCTCCTTTTTGGGGTAATCCAACTAATCCAACTAATGCTACTAGCACAGGTATTAAAACTCAAAAAAAAAGAAAGCAAAAGGGAAAAGGATTACTACTAGAAAAAATAGCCCATTCAACAGCATTCCTCTAATAGGGGCAATAGTATAAAACCAAAATTTGTAAATAAACTTATATCAACAATTGAGATTAAATTATGGATGAAATATTTGAAAATTAAAAACTTTCAAGGTGTTGTATCTAGAGATAATATAATAAATTGTATAAATGATGGATTTTATGTTGTGAATATAGATGATAGTACCGGACCTGGTACACATTGGGTTGTTATGTATATTAAACCTAATATAATTAAATATTTTGATAGTTTTGGGTTAAATTGTCCAGAAGAAGTTGTTCATTTATCTGATATTTTAGGAGTTAATTATTTATATAACAATTCACAATTCCAAAACTTAAATTCAGTACTATGTGGTTACTATTGTATCTATTGGATTAATGAATTATATAAGGGAAAATCTTATTATGATTTAATCAAAACATTTAAAAGAAAAGATACTAACTATAACGAGCAATTAATTAAAAATTATTTTATATAATCTATTAATATATATGGGTTATTCTGACGGTAGTCATAACACATCAGTGTCAATAAATGATGTTAGTACTATAAATCACTTAAGGTGGGATATGGAAGGACATAAGGTTACTGGTGTTAAAGATCCAGACTCAACTGAAGATCAACAAGCGGCAGTAACTGTTAAGTTTCTCAATGAATACTTTTTACATAAGAAGATGAATCCAACAATCTCAAGTTTCTCTAATGAACTTGTTAATGTTAGTTTGAATATGAGTAACAATCGTATTTTTGGATTGCCTCAACCTCTACTATCATCAGACGCATGTACTTTATTTTTCATTTCATTTCATTTCATTTATTATCAATCAACCCTACATACAATTCTGCATGATACAATACGATTAAATACAAGTGCAACATTAAAACTAATTACAGGAAGGAACTACGAATGTGCCACAAATAAAGGAAAAGAAAAGAAATGTTACATGATTGTATATAGGATAGATTGATTAAGGAGGAGCTCTCTGAATAGGTAGACTAATCGAGAGAGCCCCCCCCCCCATGATAATAAAGAAACTAAAGAAACTTATTAAAGAAACTAAAAGAAAAAACTAACAAAGAAGCAAACAATTAAACAAAATATCATAGCTAAAATAGAACACAAAACCAGATATCATTATAGAATATTTAAGAGAGGAAAGTCAAGGATTCTCGGACTAATATAGTATAGAAAATTAAAGACCATAACTATTGATGAGGAATTCCTTTAGCTTTGATTTGAATACATTAAAGGAAACTGAATTTTTGATAAAAGTTGGCAAGTCATTCCAGAGTTTGGCACTAAAATACTTTATTGATCTAAGGCCATAAAGAAATGAATTCGTAATGGGTGGGAAAATGTCACCTTTCACTGCCTGACGAGTCTCATGATTGTGAACAGTGTTGCTGAGATGGAAATAGTTATGAAAGGGAGAAGGCAAAAGGCCATTTAGAGACTTATAGACAAATTTGAGAATATCATGATGGACCATATCTTTCAATTTAAGAATTTTAAGAGAGAGGAAGGTTGGTGTTGAGGAAGAGAAGGAGGGCTGAAAGGAAATAAATCTGAGTACTTTCTTCTGCACAAGGAAAAGAGGCTCACGATAAGTGTCATAAGAGAGACCCCAAGTAGATGAACCATAAGTCAGGAAAGAAGAGAATAAGGAATAATAAAGATTTTTCATTATATCAAGGGAAAGTAGATGTCTCATTTTAAGGAAGATCCCAGATGCTCTTGAGAGTTTTTTAGTTAATTCAGAAATATGGAATTTCCAAGAGAGATGCTCATCCATTAAAACACCTAAAAATTTCACATACCGAGATCTGGTAACTGGTTTTTTCCCAAATTTAATTTTAATGTTGATGGGCAATTTTTTCCTAGGGGAGTGAAACAGAACAAAGTTTGTTTTTTCAATGTTTAAAGCTAACTTGTTTACTTCAAGCCAAGATTTTACTTTTAATAATTCTTTATTAATTTTATACTCAAGCCTAGTTATGTTATCTGACTCATAGTAAATGTTGGTATCATCTGCAAAAAGAAAGAATGAAAGGACTT
This sequence comes from Mastigias papua, assembly GCA_964019165.1. NCBI lineage: Eukaryota > Metazoa > Cnidaria > Scyphozoa > Rhizostomeae > Mastigiidae > Mastigias > Mastigias papua. The sequence goes on along the minus strand of OZ025275.1, from coordinate 7,934,101 downwards.
TAGACACATTTGGTAAGTCATTGATGAAGATTAAAAAAAGTAATGGGCCAAGAACAGAACCCTGAGGAACACCACAGGAAATTTGCCCATGTTTAGAAGAACAATTGTTGACTGAAACATATTGATGTCTCCCTGTTAGGTATGATTCAAACCAATGCAATGAATTCCCTCTAATTCCATAATGACTTAATTTTTGAAGTAGGATATTATGGTTAACGGTATCAAAGGCTTTTTGGAGATCAATAAATATTCCACACCCTACTCTGTTTGAATCAATTGTAGATTTTATTCTCTCACTTAAACTGATCAATGCATGCTCAGTAGAATGTCCATTGCGGAACCCAAATTGCATTTGAAATAGTATATCATGATGTTCTAAGAAGTTATATAATCTCTTATGCATAATCTTTTCAAGGATCTTACTGAAAATGGACAGCAAAGATATGGGTCTATAATTAAAGTTTTTTGAAGTATCTCCCTTCTTAAAAATTGGAATAACCTTTGCAATCTTTAAACTATCAGGAAAGATACCATTTTGAAGAGAGTCATTAATGATCTGAGAGAGCTAAATGGAAATGTGAGGGTTAAGTATTTTCAACAGCTTGACTGGGATACTATTTGGCCCAGTAGATTTGCTTTCCTTAAGGGATTGGATTACAAAAGAGACCTCTCCAGGTAGAGTGGGAGATTGGAAACTGCTATTATTGGGAGCTTTTAGATATTTTAGAGGAGAATGTGGGTTTTTTGGAATTTTCTTGGCTATGCTATAGGCAACATTTAGAAAATAGTCATTAAAATTATTGGCAATTATATCAGGATCAGTTAACTTGCTGCCATTCTCAACAATTATACTAGGGGCTGTGTTAGTTTCAGAGCTTGATTTTACTTTTATCACACTTTTAATCCCCTTCCAAAGCATTTTCATGTTAGACTTATTTTCTGCAAAATAGGTTTGGAAATAGTTTAGGTTATGTTACATCACATATTTACACCAGTCTAAGTGAAACACTTCTTTGGGAATATTATACGAAATTTTGGAATGCTATTTATAGAATTGATCGTGGTCATCCATCTGAAGTAGTTATGGATTCTTCAACAAGAAAAGTATCTAAACTTTATGACCAATCATTGTATGAAAATCATGCAGAACAAACAACAACAGCTAATCAACCAGGTTTATGTACATCTGCATTTAGAATCAATAATAGATATTACTTAAATTTTAATGGTAGTCAAAGAATGTTGAGTAATATAAATTTAAATGTAGCATCCGGTGGTCAGGATATTGTTAATATTTTTATTGTTTATAAATTAATCTCATTTAATGGTACGTATTGGACTAGAAACGGATTGTTTGGTCATGATAATGCTGGTTATGATAAATTTGTTTCTTTTGGACCCTCTGGTGATCTTATTGTTGCGGGAGCTGTTAATAATAACATTGTTATTGGTCCTAATACTGTAAATGGTGTATCACCTATTGCCAATTATCAAACAAAAGCTAATGCTGGAGAATTAAATAAGTGGTGTTGCTTATCAATCCATTGGAACGTACCAGCTGGAGCTAATAAATCTAGTGTATGGTGTAATGGTAAGAAATTATGTGATTTTACCGCAAGAACATCAGTAGGATCTAATCAAATGACGTTTGGGGATTTGAATCCCATTGGTGTAGCTGGTTTAAACGGTTCAATTGCTTTTTTGCATTATATAAAGAAAGAGTGATATCAGAACCAGATATTAGATTACATCATCATGTGTTATGTAAAAATTGGTATAACATCAATAATGATGCAATTACTTTGGGATAAATTTATATAATATATATTTATATGAACCCAGAAAAAGCATTGAAATATGTTAGTGACACTTTATTTTGTGTACAAGCAGAACATAAGATTGATATACAAATACTAAAAAGTGTATTGATTTATCATTGTCTCTATTATAATGAATTTCATACGATTTTATCAGTTGAAGATATTCTATTAGAGAACGAGAATGAAATTGGATTGATAGGGCCTGGAAATGGATGTATAACTGGAGTTTTAGAGAAACTATTTGGAAGTGTTAAATGTTGTCATGTACATAGCGCACTTCATGATGCTTTCGGTCGTTTTTATACAAAATATAAGAAAGGCCGTGGACATTGTTATGTATTGAAAGATGCTTCTAAGTTCTTAAAGGCTTCGCCATTGCTTGGTCATATTACTGGTTTCGTTTGGAGTATTAAAAACAGTAGTAAATTTTAAATTATTTGTTTATTATTAACTGGATTTTATCTCCTATTAATAATTGTATTTTTTCCCAATATAAATCATACTTTTGTAATGTTTTATTAGATTTTGAAATTTTAATATCAACATCTATTTTCAACATATTAAATATCTTTTTGAATACAAAGTTAATATTTATCATTCTCTTTCTATTTTGATTTATTTGTGGTAGTATTTTATCAATCTCATTAAATATTTGTATAAATTTATCTCTATCGTTGGATGAAACATTGTATATATCATCAATTTTGTTATATATGATACTTTCGGTGGTATATTGATTTTTTATTTATTCCATATTTAGCTAGATGAAAATCAATGTATTCAGTAGCATGATTATATCCATAAAATAAACCACAATTCTTACAAATATTTCCATTATCATATATAATATCTTGATTATTACAACAAGTATTATTATTTACTTTTTGCTCTCCTATTTTTTATTGCAAAATGGACATTCAACGTGTTCTTCACTTAGACATTCATGAATATAGTTATCACAATGCATATACTATATTGTTATATAAAGATATTTTTAATATATAATATTAATGCTTAGAGGCTTTACATCTCACAATTAATATTGTGTATCACTAAATTTAGCCAAGAATATAAATATTTTTGTCTATTTAAGTAAAGTTTACTCCAAGAATTTATAGAATGTGTGTTCATTGTGCTTGGTTGAAAAGGTATTTCCGCTTATTCAGACATGTTCAGACATGTTTTTTTGTTTTGTGAATCCATGCATTTATATCCTTCGGGTGGAAGTCATTCGATTTTTTAACTATTTGTAATCCTTGTTATTTATTAACTATATGGAATTACCATCTTTTTTCATATTATCATCCATTATTTGCTTATTTTGGAAAATCATAATATTGATTCAGATTGTGATTTTCATTATATAGATTCCATTAAATGGTTCCAAAAAGTTATAAATATATAGATTTCATAAATTAGTTCCAAAAAATAATAAATATATAGATTCCAAAATTTTGTTCCATAATATGAAAAGTAGTATGTAAGTTGGGGAAAGTTCAAGCGCAAAATTAAAATTTTCGCGCTGGAACCCCCAAATTATATACTATTGTATCTCATTTGAAAATACTGGTTTGACAGTCTTCCAAAATTTACGATTATCTGTAAGGTCTCCAAGGTCAAGGTTCCTATAGTAATCAGATTTCGTCCTGTGCAGGAGCTTCACACAAAAATTTCTTTGCTTTTTATACGTTTTATGGTTCTCGTCCGTTCTACTCTTAATGTATTTATTGTGTAGTCTTTTGCGATGCATCATCGCTTTTCGCAGGGCCTTCGTCATAAAGGGGCCATCGTTTGCACGCAAATACTTTGTTTTAAGAGGAGCATGTCTATTAAGTGTATCAGTGACCACAGTGTCAAAAGCACCATTTTTCATTTTTCATTTAACATTATTTATACACGAAACAAAACCCTTCAGCAAGTAATATACAAAACTTACAATCTTAAATCTAAAAAATTAATTTCCTAAAAAGCCTAAAATCTTAACTTCCTTATCTACTGTTGTTCCAGGGAGTCGTGTTTTAAAATAAGTCTAGCCCTTTAAATGCGTTTTTAGTCGTTGTTTAAAACGATTTAAAATCGGTAGCTCACGAATTGTGGAAGGTGTTTCATTCCAGACTTTCAGTGATGCATAATCCTCATTATCCTTCAGTTCAGACGAAATCTGATCACAAAGATCCTTCCTGAAGTCCTCCGCACAGAACTTGGCGTAGTTTCTATAATTAATGATCTTAGGCCCTTTTTTCCTATATCCACCTTTCAGAACTGTAACAATCATGGCGTGGAAGTCCGACAGCCCCGTATGTATCACCATCGTGTTCTGAAAACTTCTTTTTCTGTTTGTCAGAATCAGATCAATACATCTAGGGCTGTCAGACTTAAAGCAGGTTGGGCTCTTGACAAGGCTTGACAAATTATAGCTATCCATGAAGCCACCGATAACACTCTCGTGAGGCTCACAATTGAAATCACCTATCAAACAGATACTTTCCGATGATTGGCTGCTGTAAAGATCCAGCCCCCTCCCTATCTCCCCAAAGAAATATCTGTCAGGTTGAGAGGGAGGACGGTAAATGCTAAAAAGCAGCCATTTTTGCTTCCTGAGACTTATTTCAATTATCCCACATTCGATGTCATTTGGTGGCTTGTAGACAGATAACTCTTTGAAGGGAACACCTTCTCTGACATAAATGAGCAAACCACCTCCATGTTGATTTCGATCAAACCTGAGAGGCTTCGAGAAACCATCCAGTACAAACTGACTAGTCGTGAAAGTACCATCGATTATTGTTTCGGCAACGGTTAACACGTCAACATCATCTGCTATAAGTGGTTTTAGAAATTCAAATTTGTTTCGATGCATAGCCAATCAGTGTGTTTCTATTACTGGTCAACGTTTAAATTCTTCTGGTTCCATCAATGTTTCATTGTCTTTTCCGGGCAGTGCGTTTTTGTATGCTGTAGAATTTGTAGTTTGTGATAATGTGCTTTCCCCCTTGAGTCTGTCCTTTGGTGGGATTTTTTCGCATTGTATTCATTACAGTTAACTGTTCTTGGCGATTCTTACTCCCTTGTAGGGGCCCATGGTAGTACCCCTATTATACCCTGGGAACCAGCGCTTGGCCCTCCTTCCTGTAATTCCTCAGTTTCTTCCAATACTGCCCAGGACGGAATTTCCCCGGCTTTTGAACAGTCTACTAGCCAAGGGCCGACTACTCTTACTCTTGTTGACAACTTCTTTATACCTGGTCGTAGTGAGTGTATTCTAGAATTTAAAGCACCTCGTGGCTATTCCGGTCAGTTAGGCATGGTATGCCCCCTAGAAGATTCTGATAACTCACCCTATTTTACTGCCTTTACAATAAGTAAGCCTGTTAACAGTAGAATTTTAATATGAGTCATGAGCCCTTCTGCATCTTCTATTCAATTGCATGCAGTGCAGAAAATTGCTAAATTTATTCCAGTTGTAGAGTCGGCAACAGTTACCCCTAGAACGTCAACAGATAATCTTTGTGCCAGTATTAGTAGTCAGTCAGGTATGAATGATTGTACATTGAAGGAACTAGAAGCAGCTATTAGCGCGTCTTTAAGTATCACTGACAAACATGCGCTCTTAAATACGCTCCTTGAATTTCCCGATGTTATTAGCGATGGCCTCATCATCATAATCATATATTTAATTACGAACTCCCATCAGCTTAAATTACAAAAATTAAAATATAAAAACAAATATATATAACTAACTAATCAACGTTCATCTAAATAATCTATAACTTACTAATCAATTTACGAAAATGCCAGATTGCTGATCTTCTTGGGTGTCGTGCTTGGGGAAGGATTTTAATTCTGGAGAAATTCCTTCAGTCTTTTTTAAAAGTGAAGACATTGGAACTTAATCTTATTTGCAATGGAATTCGTTCCATGTCTTTGCACTTGTATAGAAAAAACTTGTTTTAGAGAACTCAAGATTGAGTCTTGGGATGTCTAAATCTTGCTGATTTCTTGTTTGATATTTTGAAATCTGGGATCTAGTGATGAGTTTTCCGTTCAAGCTCTCCGGGCACAGACCGTTAAGGATTTTGTAGATCATTATTGCCCTATCAAATTTGATCAAGTTGGAAACTGAGAGCCAGTTACAAGTCCATCCATCTTTCAATCTGGAGCTCTCAATCAGCGTCCGTGCTCTGTTTTGAAGACGCTGGAGATGATCAAGTTTTGTATTTGATAAACAGCCCCACAACTCATCACTGTATCGCAAATGACTCTCGAGCAGTGCCCTATACACTTGATCTAGTTTCGACTGCGGAAGTATGTTTCTTAATTTCTGCAGGGACGAGAGCGCACTTTTTATTTTACCTTTGAGCTTCTTATATTGCTCATTCCATGTAAGGTTTTCGTCTACCATGGTTCCGAGATATTTTACTGTCTGGACCCGTTTAATTGGCTCCTCGTTTATTTTTATCTCAATAGGTTCAGAGATACTGTTGGTTTCACGTTTGTGACCAACTACCACATACTCTGTTTTATCAGTGTTAAGACTTAGTCTTAACCATTCTGCTATATTGCCAACCTCTGTTTTTAAGTCGTTGCAGAGCTCAGTAAGATCTTCAACAACGGTTTCGAATTTATGCACCAATGGCCAACAATGCTCCCTATGATGACTGAAGGTAGCCTCAAGACCTGACTTAGTGATGGTTATAGCCTTACTGAGGGAGTTTTGGTTACAAGTTATTTAGGTTGCATTTAATTCGGAGTAAGAAATTTATGGGTAACAACAGTTATGTGGCCGAGGCCACATAACTGTTGTTACCCATAAATTTCTTACTCCGAATTAAATGCAACCTAAATAACTTGTAACCAAAACTCCCTCAGTAAGGCTATAACCATCACTAAGTCAGGTCTTGAGGCTACCTTCAGTCATCATAGGGAGCATTGTTGGCCATTGGTGCATCGGCTCAAAACGCTCAACCTATCTTGTGACACAGTTCAACAAAATAGCCAAAACTCAAAATATCAGCAAGTTGAATTCTGGGGGGAATGGACAGGAAAAGTATCCTTTTTCCCTCCATAGATCCCACAGGGATCCCCCCATTCCCAACCAGAACAATTAATTTTTGAAGAACAGAAATGAAAGTAGCCTCAAAACAAGCCCAAAAACAAAACATCCGGTCAAAAACAAGAACTTACCTAAAAGTTAATACTTACCAAAGCTGTAAATGAATTTCACATCCACAGCACCACAATACATGCACATCAACTGGCTCGACATGAGCCTACACAGCTATGCTCACCAAGAGCATGCACATTAACTGGCTCGACATGAGCCTACACAGCTATGCTCACCAAGAGCATGCACATTAACTGGCTCAACACGTGCTGAACGAGGGCTAGCCAAGGGAGATAGCAAAAACTAATCCCCCCTGAACAAGCCCCTCAGCTACGAGCCAAAACACATGGCTCAACAAGAGCCAAAAACTTTGCTCAACTAGAGCAACTCTCACTCTGTCGCTCCGAGGAGCGAGACTCCCGCACTAGGTGACTCACGCAAAACAATGCTCACCAAGAGCACACCACTAACACACGTTACTCAACTAGAGCAACTCTCACTCTGTCGCTCCGAGGAGCGAGACTCCCGCACTAGATGACTCACTCAAACACAAACGATATAAATATAACTCAACAGGAAACATATAAACACTATCTCGAAACCCAATGTCAGAATTTGAACTGCCCAAGAGTCCTTGAAGCTGATGCCAAGCTGTCCACCGGTAATTTCACATAAAGATTGTATGCACCACTGGTCCACCGTCCTAGTGCTTTGATAAGGTAATCCGGAAAACCAAGAGCGGCAGCAGTCGACGCAGCTCCAACCCGAAAACTGTGTAGGGTATAATGACCTTCAATGCCACTTTCTTTTAATATCCATTTTAACTGGTTAAAAAGCTTACTTTTAGTCAAGGGGGAGAACTTATTGTCTACAAAAAGAGGACCTTCTTTCTTCCCACGAGACCAAAGGTAAGAAAGCAAGGCATCTACTGGACAAATGATGGAATGTGAACGAGCTAAGACTAAAGTATAACCCTTCCCAAACTGGTCAGTTTTAGAAAAACGTAAACGAACAAACACCTTTTGGGGGAGCTGAGAACTATCAACAGATATATCTGATAATGCTAAAAACTTACCCTTGAATAAATCCTCCTTACTAGTTGTAAACTCTGCTGAACGCAAAAAACCAAAAATGCAGTACAGCACGCAGCCCAAAACATTTTATCATCATGATTAGAAAAATCAAAATGATCCTTAATTAAGACCAGGATCGCAGGAGTGATAGGCAACTTAGACACCCCCGGCCTAGAATTTACACGCTTAGCACCTATAAAGGCCATAGATATACGACAAGAGCCTAATAAGGGATCTGAAAAACCATGCATTAAATGAAGTGACCTCACAGCGGATAAGTAGGTGCGAATAGTGGATGGTTGACACCTTTCATTTAAAAAACCAATAAAACGAAGAATAGTTAACTCAGAGGCTGGCAATGCAGATCCATTCTTGTCAAAGAGTCCAAATTGAATGCAAAAGTTAATGAAGCATTTATGCGCTGAAGAATACGTTTTCTGAGTGGAATCAGCTAGTGATTTTGTAACGAGAAATTGCCACTTCTGATCCAGGGAGGAAAGGCTAGGCGCCTTAATAAATTTGGAGGAACATCCCTTTGAACCATAGTTTGCTTCGTCAAATTGAAAAATTCCTGAAATTTAAAACGTGACAGGGCGTCAGCCAGTACATTTTCCCTGCCCACAACATGACTACTAGAAAAGGAAAAATTCAATAAAATAGCAAAAGTAGACACTTCTCTCAAAAGGAAGGCAAGATGGCGATCTCGACAAAAACCTCCGCGCAAACAAGAAACCACTGCCAAATTATCACTTTTAAATTGCACAGATTTACTCTTCCAACTGGAACCCCAGATAAACGCCGCAAGAACAATGGGAATCATTTCTTTAACTGATATACTGAGAGACTTCGTGCCATCAGGCCATTCACCAGCAAACCATTCATTATTGTAAATAGCACCAAAACCATAATTCGCAGCAGAATCAGAACTCACAAACACTTCATGAGCTTTCTCAAAGCCTGCAAAATGAAATAAGCAACGCCCATTCCACTGATCAAATAAACTATACCACCAATTCAAATCATCACGTTCCCATAATGTTAAATGAACAAAATAATGCAGTTCAGCAACTGAATGCGCGCGATCAATCAGACGACGTAAAAATATCTTACTTAATGGAATCGCCTGAGAACAATGTTGCAGTAAGCCAACTAACGATAAAAATTTTCTTTTTGTCCCAGATTTCCTATCTTTCCAATGATCCAAAAAGTGCTTAACCTTTTCAACTTTTTTGATCGGTAAAGAAATCTCCAATTTAATTGTGTCAATAACAAAACCAAGATAAGTTATGCAAGAAGAAGGATCCTCAGTTTTTTCCTCAGCTAATGGAACACAAAGTTGTTGACAAACCGAAATGCACCAGTTCAGACCATTTAAACAATCATCGGAGTCAGGTTTTCCTAAGATTAAGAAATCATCCAAATAATGTTGTATGAAACATGCAGGAGTCTCCTTAAGCAAAACATGCTGCAACAATCAGCAAAACGCGAGAATATCTTCGGTGCAGATCTCAGACCAAACGGCAACGCTAAATCGACATAAAATTTGTCACGCCATTTCATGCCTAAAAATTTCCTATCAATGCCATGAACTGGTAATAAACGATAAGCTCTTTTGATATCAAACTTTGCCATAATAGTCCCTTTACCGAACTCTAAAATTTTTGAAATAGCCTCAGGAATTCCACAAAATGAAACCGTCGCATTTTTATCAGGTATATGGCTATTGACGCTATCCATAGGAGGAAAAGACAAATCCGTAATAAGTCTCCATTTACCGGGATCAGACTTAGGAATAACACCAAAACGATTTGTCACAAATTCCTCAAAGGGTGGTGCATCCAAAGGACCAACAATTGAGCCAAAAGAAATTTCTTCACTTAAATAATTATCAATAACGCAAGGCTGTTTTAATGCCGAAAGACAATTACGAAGGGCAGACTTTGGAAAACCTCCTTCGAGGCCTATGCTAAAACCCTCAGAAAGGCCCTCCAAAAGCCATTGACTATCAGGGTGAGGAAAACGAGTTAAAAAGGAACGCCACTCATACAAATTCAAAGAAGTAATGCACAAAGGCCTAGGCAATATAATAGAAGAATCTAGTCATTTATGACTCTTGCGCTTTGAAGGCATGGGTGAGGGAGATCTACGCCTTTTCTGAGAACTTTCACCGCCAAAATTCCTTCCCACGTTCTTTGGCATTTTACAAAACTTCGCCTGATGGTCACCCTGGCAATGCATACAAGCATGGCGAAACCTGCAATTTCGGAATTCACAGCCATACTTATTCCACTGAAAGCAAATCCTGGTATCAAAAGAGGATTTCGAAAAGACCCGAAAACCCCAACATGTTTCTTATTCAAAACATGAGCAACATATTGGGGAATATCGTACTCGCCCCAAGAAACAGACGCATTACCGGCCGCTTTTTTGCGAAATAACCGATCGTATTGAAGCCAAACCAAGTCCCAATTGCTCCTTATCCCTGCTCATCTTTGAAATCAAAAGAAAATACGAAAGCAGCCCCCCTAAGCTCTCTTTTTTAACATGAAAAACGATGGCAGCATATACACACCAAGCCTCAGACCAGTCCAAAAAAGACTGAATTGGCCGTAAATCAGAGTTTTTTCACATTTGAGCAATTTTTCCAGCTGACTCCCAACTGGTTCCACAGGTGGCAAATATGGCAAATTGCATGGCCGCAACAATACAAAATCTACGAACAAGCCTTTAGTCACCATTTTAACAATATAATCAGGAACTGGTGAGAGGGCACCACCAATTGTAAGGCCGGAGCATGAGGACTGAGTCATGAATAATTGTGACGTCAAACTCAGCCAATCTTTCGGTAAAACCAATGAAGGCGTGGACGAATAAACAGGCAAATTAGCTTCTGGAACATTAATAGGAACTGAACAGCTCGAAGAACTCTGACCCTCATTTGAAACAGAAGAGCTTCCAGAGATAGCAACAAAAGGCGGAGCTTTCGCAGACAAGTTGAACATGGACACACCAGGAGGATTAAAACTCATACCTGGACTTTCTTTACTTTGGCCTTGGGGTTGCATGTCTACCAACCTTTGCAAACTTCTCTGAATGCCCGATAAGGAATTCTCTAGCACAGACACTCGCTCAGACATCTCCATAACCTGCCCAGCCGAAGCCGCGGTATTCAAAGAATCACCCAAAGTATTAGAAGATTGTTCATCACCCATTACGAGAGGTTTCGCAGAAAAAAAATGAGCAGAACGAAGCAGAGCGTGCTTGAACCAAAATCAGATGCCCCTACCAAAGTCTACTCCCTTAAATACCATAAAACTAAATCAAGGGACCCCCAATTAAAGAAAATAACACATTTCAAAATCTCTGCTATTCAATTAAAACCCCTTGGACAGTCTTTCCAGCCAAACCAAGTACAACGACCAAAATGCACCATAAGCGTGAATATTGTGAAGTATGCACGATGCATGCACTGGGGGTTCACCATGTGATCAGTGTGATCACATGGCTGTCACGTGCATACTGAGCATGCGCTCGGCCCAGTCTTTTTGTAGTTTATTTACCGAGTTATCCGCGATTAGTTTAAAGAATTAGAAGTAGAGTAGAGAATGAGATCGGAGATTAGAGATTTACGGAATGATTTATATTACATACTTATTGCTTATTCTTGAGTTTTTCTGATATACTCTTCGCCCGCCCAAGACACATATCTGGCGCCCAACGTGGGGCTGGGTTGTCGTAGTATAGTGAAAGAATTGCTTGGAAAATGTCTCGAGAAGAGAATGGAAATTCGCCTTGGGAAAGGCTAAAGGCATTGCGTGGTGGAAATCGTTCAGTGGTAACGAAACTTGAGAAAGAAGCTGCTTCGGTCATCGTCGATGGACGTGACAAAACTGATTCCACTGATATAGCTGACATTAATGCTCGTCTCAATTCTATTAAGGCTACGTTGCGTGAGAAACTGCGTTATTTAAAGGAGTTGGATGCGAAATTATTAGAGAATTGCGCTGTTGAGGGGATTGAAAAGGAGATCGAGGAAGCGACCTCCTGGGAGGCAAGAGTCTACGAAGTTTTAAGTCGAATTGAGGAATTCGCAAAGGGGAACTATTCACGGCCAAGGCCAAGCCAGCCAAGTGTGCCAGCTACGACGGTTTCAGATAGTATTGATGATGATGTGAATAGTGCTGCATCTCCGCCTGCAAAGGTAGGCACACAAGATCTAGTTGTTCAGTCACCTGGATCACAGAGTGGTGCTCCTTCGTCTCCGTCTAGGACGAGTACATCAGAGTCGAGTGGACCGCATGTTACTGGTGTAAAGCTACCGAAGATAAATCTGCCAAAGTTTAATGGGGATATTACGAGACTTAATCAGTTTTGGCAAAGCTTTGAGTGTGCCGTGCACAAAAATGACTCGGTGCCAGTTGTTAATAAACTGAATTATTTGTTTAGTCTGCTTGAAGGACCTGCATACAGGGCAGTCGAAGGACTTGAGCTGCAGAAGAACAATTATGAACATGTTGAAGACATATTAAAGACACGGTTTGGTAAAAAGCAGCAAATCATTAATGCGCATATGCAGGCACTGCTAAAGCTTCAAAACCACCCAAATGCAAGTATCGAACAGTTGAGAAAGATTTACGATCACATTAATGTTAACGTCAGAGGCCTGCAGGCATTGGGAATGGAAGCTGAGAAGTATGGAAATCGTTTGATACCGATAATCATGGCCAGAATGCCAAGAGAAATCACGATGCAAGTCGCTAGAAAAACTACCACATCTGATTGAAAGGTGGATGAGATCTTAAAGATAATCCATACAGAGCTCGAAGCGAATGAACTCAGTTTAAACATGGGTATAGCGGACAAACCGGTTCGTAGTCAAGATCCAAACCCCGCAAAATTGCAGTCTGGAACAACGAGAGCATTTGTAGCCACTAATGAAAATAGAGATTCAACAATAAAGTGTTATTTCTGCAAGGGCAACCATTACGCCTTCAAATGTGAACAAGTGACAAGTGTTGCAGAAAGGAGGAAAATCTTACTGAAATCGAAACGTTGTTTCATTTGTCTCAAGATTGGTCATGTATCAAGGGACTGTACAAACAACAGCGGTTGTCGCAAATGCAATGGGAAACACCATCGAGCCATCTGTTTTGGCGAAGTTAACAAGGAATCAACACAGTCTACCACAGCAAATGATTCAGCGACTGGAAGTTCTATAACAGCATCTGCGAAAGGCAAAGGAAACGTGCTACTGCAAACGGCAACTGCATTTGTCTATGGGCATGAAAAGGAAAGAAAAGAAAAGGTTAACATTTTGTTCGACTTGGGAAGTCAACGGTCATACATAACAGAAGATTTGAAGAAAAGGCTTCAATTGGACGCTGAGAACAGTCGTAACTTGCACTTGAACACCTTTGGCACTGATAAGTATAGAAATGTTAAATGTTGTAAAGTTCATTTGTTTGTTGAAGTTCTAGGCAGTTCAGATGTAGAAATTTCAGCATTTACGCAGGCAGTTATTTGTTCGCCTTTGCAATCGCGCGTAGATATCAGGGACTATCCGCATTTAAGGGGCATACAGCTGGCTAATCGTAGCAATGATGAGTTTATCCACATTGACATACTTATTGGAGCAGACAAGTACTATGAATTTGTAGATGGAGATGTTCTTAAGTGTAGTGGTTCGGGTATAACTGCTACCAGCAGTAAATTAGGTTGGTTATTGTCAGGCCCTGTTAATTGTATTTCAGACAGTGAAACTGATTGCACTGATGTTGTATCGCATCTAGTTATAGATAGGAAAGGTACATTCATGCCGACAGATTTTGCAATCGACGCCGCACAGAAAGGGCAAGACAGAGATACCACGGAAATTGTCGATGCATTGAGCCAGTTCTGGAAGAATGAAGCGTGTGGTCTTCACGAGACTGGGATTGTAGAGGATATTGAGGAAAAGCCGCGTGGAAACTTGGACATTGCATTCAATGGTAATCGTTACGAGGTAAGTTTGCCTTGGAAATGTCATTGGGTTGATAATTTGTCAAATGATTATGATTTGTGTTTAGGTCGCCTTAAGTCTGTGTTCCACAGGTTAAAACAGAGGCCAAGTTTGTTGGAGGAATACAATGGTATTCTTCAGGAACAATTGAAACAAGGATTTATTGAAAGAGTTGATAATCATAGTGTTTCGAATCAGAAATGTCATTTTATTAGTCATCATTATGTTATCCGTGAGGATAAGGCTACAACTAAGGTTAGAGTTGTATTTGATGGTAGTGCTAAATGTAATGTTGGATCTAGAAGCTTAAATGACTTGTTAGAAGTTGGTGATAATTTTGTGCCACCATTGTTTGAAACTTTGCTTCGATTTAGATTAAACCCCGTAGCTTTAACTGCAGACATTGAAAAAGCGTTCCTTCAAATTGAGATTAAAGAAGCCGATAGAAACGCCCTAAGGTTTCTTTGGTACGAAGATGTCCACGAAGCAGAGCCACGTGTCGTTCAGTATAGATTTAATAGGTTGCCATTTGGATTAACATGCTCACCAGGTATCTTAGGAGCGACAATTAGGCATCACTTGAGTTCATTTCAGGTTGGTAATCCAGACGCAGTCGAAGTATTATCCCGACTGTACGCCGATGATTTGTCGTGTGGTGCGAAAAACACCGAACAAGCTTTCGCACTTTATCGAGATTGCAAGGAAATTATGCGCCAAGGGGGTTTTAACTTAAGGAAATGGAATTCCAATGATCAGTGTCTTCTTCGTAGAATCAATGAAGCCGAAGGAAATGAGCAGCAGGCTCATCCCCCTGACTCAAAGGTAACCTTGTGTAATGAGGTCAGTTCTGCTGGAGGTCATGCAGGCTTGCCAGCTAATGAAGTTAACAAAGTTTTAGGTGTTGTTTGGCACACAGCAGAAGATTTGTTGTCACTTGATTTGCGCTCGGTACTTGAATATGCAAGAACGTTGCAGCCCACCAAGAGGTCTTTGCTAAAAATTGCCGCTAAGATATTTGACCCCTTAGGGTGTCTTATACCCCGTTTACACTGCTACGGATCACTTTTAGATCCGTATCAAAAGTGATACGGATTGGGCTTCCGTCTACACTACTCCGAGCTATCCGTAGCAAAACTGGTACGGCTAGCCGTATCACTTTTGATCCTTTTAGCAAAAGGATCAAAAGTGATCCGGACAGTTGTAATCCCAGTGTAAACCTGTGTAAACGGGGAAATCCGTATCACTTTTGCTACGGATTCACAAGGAGGCTTCATTAGCACATGAGCGAGGCCACACTAGCTAAATCTTAAAATATGGCGCTACTGAACTAACCTTGCGGCCCTGAGCCATCTTTGTTCTCTTGCAATTAATTATTACCTGGAGCAACAAGGAAACTTCCTCCTCTGTCGAGTTGACTCCTCTCCTGGAATTCCTTCTGCTACTGTTTGCCACTTCCATTTTTCAAATAAAATGGCAACAATTAACAATCCAAATCAACAATCACTTATCAGTGTCTGCAGATTTTGGCGCATTTTCAGATTCGTCACATGTGCGTTAACTGAAGTAATTGCCTCTTTTACATTTTATATGCCTCCATTTAGTTATGAATCCGCACTAGTGTAAACGGAAATCCTATCAGTAGCAAAAGTGGTCCGGTGCAGTGTAAACACGACCTATCCGTACAACTTTTGATCCATATCAAAAGTGATCCGTAGCAGTGTAAACGGGGTATTAGTTTGTTCACCATAAACATGAAGGTATTGTTTCAAGAGGCATGTGCTGCTAAGATCAATTGGGATGTCGAATTTGAGGGTGATTTACGTCGTAGATATTTTTTGTTTGTCAATGAAATCGAGCGATTCCAAGGGGTCTGTATACCAAGGTACTTATTTGATTGCGCTAGAGAGGTATCTGAAGTACAAATTCACGCATTTTCAGATGCCAGCGAGAAGGCTTATGCCACTGTTGTATACTTGCGAACCATTTACAAGTCTGGTGAAGTATCTGTTAAGTTTTTGACGTCCAAAGCTAAGGTGGTACCTCTAAAAAAGCAAAGCATACCACGCCTAGAATTGCTAGGGGCTCTTCTTATGTCTAAAGTAGTTCATACTATCCGTACTACTCTACAGGAAGAATTAAAGCTGGTTGATATTTTGTCGTATTATTGGGTAGACTCTCTAGCAACCATGTTTTGGGTTAAGAGTGATAAGATGTGAAACCTTATGTGCTTCGCAGAGTTAAGGAAATTCTTACTGTCTCGTCGAGGGACGAATGGTATTTTTGCCAATGTTCTCTTAACCCCGCAGATGCTCCTTCCCGAGGTAAGTATCCGAAAGATCTCCCTAACGCTTCTTTGTGGTGGGAGGGTCCTAAATTCTTGATGTTTCCTCCCTTAGAGTGGCCAGATCAGTGTTGGGAATTGTCCAATTTTGAGGCATTAGAAGAAAGAAATCCTAATATTAGTAAGGAGGTTCATCATATCAATTTAAGTGTAAACGAAGAAAGCTGCAATGTCACGAATATTATAGATATCAGCAAATTCAGCACAAAGGGTAAATTAATAAGAACACTCGCATGGGTTCGACGTTTCATACATAATAGTAAAGCGTCAGTAGCTGGAACATGTGGGACTTTAGATGAAACCATAAGTAAAGAAGAAATGACAGAATCAGAAATCCTTATCGTTAAGGATATACAGCGAACGGTTTTTAAAGCGGAACTAGAGTATCTTAAGTCTCCCGTAAGTGGAAAAATGCCGCCAATTATAAATCAGTTGAATGTTTTCGTTGACGATAGGCAAGTTTTGAGGTGTAGATCGCGCTTAAACAATTCGTCGTTGTTAGATGCAAGCATTACTCCAATACTATTGCCATCATACCATCCGTACACAGAGCAGGTTGTAGCTGAATTGCATTGTAAGGTGCTACATAATGGAGTTAGGGATACACTTAATCACGTGCGCCAAAAATACTGGATTTTACGAGGCAGAGAAGTAGCTAAGAAGCACATAAGGAAATGTGTCGTTTGTAAACGAATTGAAGGCCTGCCCTTCAAGTTTAATGTAACTCCAGATCTCCCCGAGTTTAGGGTAAGCGATGATCCTCCATTTACGCATACGGGCATTGATTTTGCTGGCCCATTGATTACAACTGGTGTGTTTAATACAGAAAGGTCCGAATTTAAGAGCTATATTTGTCTGTTCACTTGCGCTTCTACCCGTGCAGTGCATCTCGAATTAGTAGAAGCATTAGGAGTAAATGAATTTATACGGTGCTTTCGTAGGTTTTCGGCACGTAGAGGTCTGCCATCCACTCTTGTTTCGGATAATGCGAAAACGTTCAAGGCTATGTCAAAGGAAGTAAAAAATTTGGTTTCGGCTAAGGGGCTACATGCACATCTCGAATCTCAAGGCATAAAATGGAGATTTATACTGGATCGGTCGCCATGGCAAGGTGGAATGTGGGAGAGACTTATTCGTAGTGTAAAACGGTGTATTATAAAGATTGTTGGACGTGCCATGTTAAGTTTTATGGAACTTAGTACACTGCTAGTAGAGATAGAATCGGTAATAAATGCCAGACCACTGACATACCTATATGATGATGTAGAAGGTGTATCGTTTCCCTTAAGCCCTTCTCACCTTATAAATGGACGCAATGTTTTAAATGAGCCTAGTGATAACCATTTTGCGATTGTAAGCAATTATGAAACTCTTTCAAGAAGAGCAAAATACCACCGAACTTTGCTAACTCAATTCGCACAACGCTGGAAAAGGGAGTATCTACTTAGTATTATGGAGTCATACAAAGGTAAGCAGTCAATGGACAAACCAGTAATAGAGGTTGGTGATATAGTTGTTTTAAGAAATGATGGTACTAAGAGATCGTTTTGGAAATTAGGCAAAATTGTTAAGTTGTTTACAGGTGCAGATGGACACACCCGAGGAGCCAAGGTGGAAGTCTCGACAGGTAAAGAAGGTAAGACTTTTTTAAATCGGCCTTTACAGCATCTCGTACCATTAGAAGTCAACAGCAAGACCTTGGATAAACGATCATCGCTACGTGTACAGTCAGCTAGCACAGGCGCTAGCAGCGACGCAAGCGGCGGAGCTAGCAGTGACGCAGCTCGCAACCGTATAGTTTGCGATAGACCTAGACGCAACGCTGCAATAATTGGTCAGATGCGTAGACGCGATGCAATGCAGACATGAATTAGTTTAGTTCTAGTTAGAGACTACTTGTTTTGTTATTCATCGTTTCTTGTTTTTTGTTGATCGTTGGTCGATCAACCCGGGGGAGTGTATTGTGAAGTATGCACGATGCATGCACTGGGGGTTCACCATGTGATCAGTGTGATCACATGGCTGTCACGTGCATACTGAGCATGCGCTCGGCCCAGTCTTTTTGTAGTTTATTTACCGAGTTATCCGCGATTAGTTTAGAAGTAGAGTAGAGAATGAGATCGGAGATTAGAGATTTACGGAATGATTTATATTACATACTTATTGCTTATTCTTGAGTTTTTCTGATATACTCTTCGCCCGCCCAAGACACAATAGTGAATACCAATTCTCAAAACAACTAGAGAAACCCTTTAGGCACGTGAAACTGCATTTCCCATATGCTAACGGCATGTAAACCAGCATTCTTCGTGAAATTAACTCTGATAAAATTTCATTTAATCATCATTAAATTCGAAACCGGGGAATCGCCTCCTGTACGTCAATACCCTCGGCGTCTCCCTTACCATTTTCGTGAGGAAGTTGACAAGCTGGTGAATGACATGTTATCGCAAGACGTTATTCAACCTAGCACAAGTCCAAGGTCATCTCCCATTGTTCTCTTCAAAAAGACAGACGGTTCCTACAGTTTTTGTGTTGATTACCGCAAACTTAATTTGGTAACCATCATCATCATCATCAAACATGTCATTTAACGACACAAGGTCGATACAAATGAGTTAAAACAAAAAAAAAACGAACACAAGGTTAATTCACTGAGATTTGTGTTTTGCATAAATCAAAGAATACATCTGAATTTGTTTGTTCAATAATATTAGCTGGCAAACTGTTCCATATTGGTACAACTGAGTAAAAGAATGAATTTTTAAGAACGTCGACACGGGCAAATTTTAAAGCAAGTTTTTTAGAATGGTTATTTCGTAGGGTGTTGTAGGTATTGCTTTCGAAATAATCAAAAGGTTTCAAACCCACTTGATTGGAAAACATTTTGTGGACATATTTCAATTGAAAGAGTGTCCTCCTTTTTTCTAGCGTTTCCCAGTTCAGATTCTTAAGCAAAGCACTGACACTAGACGTTCGACGGTAATCATTTGTTACAAAACGGGCTGCGTGCCTTTGAACCATTTCTATCCGATGTTTTAATTCCTTGGTTCTTGGTGACCAAACCTCGCAGGAGTATTCAAGGTGGGGACGAACCAATGATAAATATAATTTTTCTTTAACATGACTCGCGCAAGATGCAAAATTCCTTTGAAGCAATCCTAGTGTTTTATTTGCTTTACCTACTATATGATCCACCGTTTTATTCCATTGTAGTTTAGAGCTAAGGTGCACCCCAAGGTACTTGTATGACGTAACATTTTCAACAGGCTCCTCATTTATGTGATAATTAAAAGAAATAATATATAACCAAAAATGATGCCAACCCTTTACCTCGAGTTGACGATCTACTAGATGCATTAAATAGGTATACAATGTTTAGCACGCTAGACCATAGAGTTAGAAGGACTAGAGAGCTCGCTAGGTCACGTGATAGAGGTCAACAAAATAAATTCAAAATGGTAGCGTAGTCAGGCAAAAGATTCCGCGGGAAACTACAACTAATCAAGCTCGCATTGCAAAACTTTTACGTAGTACAAATATCTGAAATAGAGTTAATGTACATATATAATATATATATATATATATATATATATATATATATATATATATATATATATATATATATATATATATATATATATATATATATATATATATATATATATATATATATATATATATGTGTCTATCTGTAAATAGATTGTTGATAGAATGCCAACCTCTTGCGTTGCGTACAATTGTACAAGTAGATGGACGAAAAGACAAGGCACTGTTGAAACCCAAAATTTTGTCTCATTTCACCGGTAAGTGTTTGATTCATTTAAGTTCAAAACAATTCAAGATAAAAATGTGCAAATGAGACATCAATTACATTACTTCCTTCAAAGATTATTTAGTTCTCAACTATTATAAAGATATGGCTTTCTCTCTGAACTGCTGCTTTAGGCCCAGGCTGAGGCCGGTATGTCTACCGAATATATTACCATAGAATATCACCATAGAACATCTGTTCATATTTCAAAATTTATAAAGCTCCCTCTCTCAATCAAGCCCCCTCTCCAGTAAGCTCCCCTCTACAATTCTTGAAAAGAATAAGCCCCTCCCAAGGGCTTAATAGAGATTTTACAGTAAATATATTATAGAAACAAAATAAAACACTTCGTTACTACAATTACACAAAATTGAGAAACTAGCTAATGGTGCCTTGCACTGGTTTCTTATAAAAAATAGGTGCAATTCAGATTATTATTATTGCTCAGGTTCCCATTGAGAAATACAGAGCTTTTGAAAAAGTGGATTATTGCTGTCAGGAGAAAGACTTGGAAGCCAACCAATGCTTCATTTCTGTGTAGCAAGCATTTCACTCCAGAATGTTTTTATGATTCCCCAAGTCAGTTTGTGCAAGTAAATGGTCAAAGAAGAAAGCTCAAGCCTAATTCTGTGCCATCTCTTTTCGATTTTCCAAAGCATCTGCAAAATAATAAAAAGAAAAGACGGTCACCAGTGAAAAGAACAAATCCAGGATTTGTACCTGAGCAAAATTCTCCTGCTCCTGCTAAGAAAGTACCATGGCTTGACCACGCCTATACTGCATCACTAAGCAAAGAAAACAAAAAACTGAGACAAGCTGTGGCAAAGAAAAACAGAAAAATAAGACAACTTAGAAGAAAAAATATAAGATTAGCTAAAAAAGTAGATAACCTCCTCAGCAACTTAAAAATGCTACAATTGATATCACAGGAAGGAGAGAACTGTATTAGCAGTCATTTTGGTGAACTGACTTTAAGCATCATAGAAAATGAAAGAAAAAATAGTGGTGCATCCTCAGGATCACGGTACACAGAGGAAATAAAGCAATTTGCAATATCTCTGCACTATTATAGTCCAAAGGCCTATATGTTTGTCAGAAAAGCTCTTCATTTACCTCATCCATCAACTCTGAGAGCATGGTCCAGTAATGTTGAATGTGAGCCAGGATTTTTAGCTAATGTTCTGGAGTCTCTATCTGAAAAAGCAAAAGATGCAGGGAATGATTGTGTTTTGCTTCTTGATGAAATAGCCATTAAAAAGGAAACTGTCTGGGATGAGAAGAAGAAGAAATTTGCAGGTACCTGTGACTACGGATTCATGAAGGCAGAAGAGCCAGATTCAGCAGCACAGAATGCACTGTTCTTGATGGCAGTAGGTATGAAAAAACCATGGAGTTATCCAATTGGCTACTTCTTGACCAATAGAATGAGCTCTGATGTCTTAACACAGATAGTTCTTAATGGTATCAACCTTTTGACAGAAGCTGGAATGGAAGTCCATGCTGTAACATTTGATGGTTGTGCAAAAAATCTTGCATGTGCAAAAAAGCTAGGCTGTGACCTCAACAAGTTTGATGGTAGTTTCCCTCATCCATCCAGACCTGATCATAAGATATATATAGTTCTGGATATATGTCACATGATCAAGTTAGCAAGGAATGCTTTTGGGGATATGGGTGTTTTTAAAGATCAGAATGGCCACTTGATTGAATGGTCATACATCTCAAAGCTTCATGAGGTACAGAAAAAGGATATCCTATGTTTAGGAAATAAGATAAAGATGCAGCATGTTAGGTGGCAAAACCACAAAATGAAAGTGAAAGTGGCTGCCCAAACACTTAGTTTCTCAGTGGCAGCAGCAATTAGCTATCTCAGGGGCCTGAAGTTACCTAAATTTAAGGACAGTAAGCCAACAACTGACTTTATTGAGATAATGAATAATTTATTTGATGTATTCAATTCAAAGAGCAAATTTGGCAAAGTTATGAAGGCACCATTGACACCAGAGAATTTTGAAGACACAAAGGACTATGTAAATAACTCTATACGGTATTTAAAAACACTTACTGATGCTGCTGGAAAGAAGATCATTGATGGTCCCAGGAAAACATTTCTTATTGGCTTTGGTACATCAGCACAGTCAATTTTTGCTATTGCAGAAAGGCTAATGTACAGAAATAATTCTGCTTTTGAGTATGTTTTGACATACAAATTTTCACAAGACCCCTTGGAAATGTTCTTCAGCAAGATTCGAAGCAGAAATGGCTGGAATAACAATCCAAATCCTTTGCAACTAAAGTGGGCCCTTAGAGCATTGTTACTGAAAAACAGCATAGAGGCACCAAAAACTGCAAATTGTGTTATATAGAATATCCCCTCTCCTGAGAAATCTTCATTTTGTGTTGATGATAACTTGAAAGCTATTTTGGATTCAAATCCCATCTGGAAGGATGATGTTCTGTTCTACATAAGTTGTTTTATTGCACGTTCATTGAAAAAGAAACTGAAATGTCCAGAATGTGTTGCATCACTCTATCAGCCAGCTGACAACAATAACATCACTTATGGTTCTTCATCACTAACCAAATGTAAAGCATATGGTGATCTTCTTATTCCTTCAACATCTGTTTTCAAAGTTGTAAAGGTCACTGATAGATTGGTCAGAACTGAGCTAATGAGCTGGGCAACAATTACTGGTAGCTGCATCAGCAAAATTGTACTTAAAACCCTCTCTGAAACAAAAAGATCTGCATTCAGCTCACTGGAACAACACTCCATTGAAAGCCATATTCTGGATTCAAGCCTGCGAGATGATCATATAACAATATTGATAAAGTCTGTTGCAGAATTGCATATAAAAATCATTTTTCACAGGTTCAGCAGGATCTACACTGATCGGGTTATGAGACAGAATAGACCTTCTAGGAGACAGATACTTACCAAGCAAATATTATTTTATAATGAATAATATTGATACTAAGATATCTCAACATTTTTAGCTGTTTCTTTTACACTTCGAACGATAAATCATACAGACAATTCAATCCTTTGCAGTCCTTAAATCAGTCATAAGGTAGCATATAGATAGACTACTTGAAGATTGCCTGTATAACTTGGAAAGCTCCTTGAAATGAACAGCATTGGATGCCAGATGAATCTCAGCCACATTTAAAACTAGACTTACTGTTCGTATTAGTAAAATTAGTAAAGAACGTAAATGAAATACCTTTTAACATTCGTAGAATAGTCATGAGGCATCCAGAGGGCATCCACTGCACCCATCTGGAATCGGGGGGGGGGGGGGTTCACGCCACAGAGTTATGGCGTACAGAATTTCCAAGTTTGTTGTACGCCCGCGTATTTTCATAAGATAGCAGAGGTTTTCTATGGAATTAAGTATGCAAAGACTATATTGGCGTACATATTTTGAACATGTGGCGCAGAGCAATGGCGTATAAGACTTCCCGATTCCAGATTGGCCACTGCAACGCAGCAATCAATTCTCGATTTTGGAACCATCGCGGTCATGTCGGGGAATATCATGCTCAAAATTGTCCCTGCAAAGCATGAAACGCTCTTTGCTTACCTCCAAAGTCATAATGTAATATAATCTCCACGGAATAGGCAGCGGAGACATGGTTTATCCCCTTTTCTCTGTAGTTTACCTCGAGTTTCTCCCTGACTACGGCGCCATTGTGGACTTACATGAAAACAGATGTTGAAGGAATAAGTTCTTTCACGCCTTTTCGAGAAAATAGTCTATAATCAACTATACAACTACCTTAATGAAAACCAGTTCATTTATAGGCACCAGTCAGGTTTTCGATCTCTCCATTCAGTAGTCACATGCCTATTATCCAACACAAATGATTGGTATTTTAATCTAGATGAAGGTAAATGCACAGGTATTGTGTTTGTTGACTTGAAAAAGGCATTTGATACAGTGGATCATGAAATTCTTATAAAAAAGCTCAGCCATTACGGAGTTAAAAATACTGAGCTGAAGTGGTTCTGCTCGTATCTAAGCAATAGACGGCAATGCTGCAGGGTCAATGGAGTATCATCTAACTTTGAATATATAAGGTGCGGTGTCCCCCAGGGATCATGTCTTGGACCTCTTTTGTTTCTTCTTTACATAAATGATATGCCATGTGCACTTAAAAGCTCCAAGATTACGATGTATGCTGACGATACTAGTCTAGCATACTCCGCTAAGAGTGTTAGCGATATATCCAATGTTATGAGCTATGAGCTAGAAAGTCTTAGGAAATGGCTTTCTGGTAATAAGCTATCTTTAAATGTTGCCAAAACTACATCTATGCTGATAGGCACAAGGAATACATTACAAGATAAAAACAATGGTGAACTCTTAAAGACAGAGTTTAAGATATCAGAAGAACTTATTGAGCAAAAGACTTCCGTTAAATATTTGGGTATACAAATTGACAACCAGTTAAAATGGAAAGAGCATGTAGCGTCAGTGTCGATGAAAGTCTCTCGTGCTGTAGGAATGATTAAATATGCCAAAAAGATCCTCCCCCCAGGAATGTTGAAATTGCTTTATCGTGGACTGATTGAACCACACCTAAGGTTTTGCTGTTCGGTTTGGGGCAACTGTGGGGTTAGTACCATCAAAATTCTTGAGAGACTACAAAATAGATCCGTCCGTATAATAACTAATAGTCCATATGACGCACCAGCTGAGCCTCTTCTTAAAACTCTTGGATTGCCTAGTATCAAAGCAATGGTCCATCAAGAATCTGCAAGCATGGTTTATAAAGCTGTAAATAATCAGGCCCCAATCTATCTTACTACCCTCTTCAATAGAGTATCCTCTGTAACAAATAGAGCACTTCGCAATTGTGAATTAAATATAAGACCTCCGCGATTAAAAACAAAGCATGGGCAAAACTGTTTTGCATACATGGGGGCCTCAGTTTGGAATTCCTTACCTAGTGATTGTAAGATAGCAAATAGTTTCCAGTCATTTAAGATGAAACTAAAAACCATGCTTGCTGAGTAGAAAAAACTCTTCCATTTTTTTCAAAATCTGTCTTTAATTTTGATTTTATTCATATTTTTTATTGTAATTAACTTATTATTTTGCATTGCATGTATTAGTTATTAGGTATTTTGTATTGCATGTATTAGTTTTTTAACATGGCCCCCTGGAAACCAGATCTCTGTATCTGAGGGGCCACCATGTATAAATAATTAAAAATGAAATGAATGAAATGAAATGAAATGAGAGCCCACTGTTTTCTATTCTAGAAATTAGCCAGTCAGCGCTCTAGTTTTCCTAACTCTATGCGCTAGACCTTCGCAGCGGCTACTGGCAGGTTAGTATGCGGCCAGAAGATCGCGAGAAAACCGCGTTTGTGACACCTAGCGGCCTTTATGAATTTTTGAGTATGCCTTAAGGGCTGTCAACAGCTCCTGCTACTTTTTCCCGCGCTATTAGTATCGTTCTTTCTGGCCTCACATATGAAACATGTTTATGTTATTTTGATGACGTCATAGTCCTTTCTAAAGGTCTTCACGATCATTGCAAGCGCTTAAGAACTGTCCTTCAACGATTTCGGGAACATAATCTTCGCGTTAAAGCATCAAAATGTTCGTTTGGTGCTAACAAGGTAGTTAATTTAGGACATACTGTCTCCAGCGCTGGCGTGCACACAGGTCCTTCAAAAATTAAAACTGTTCGAGAATTACCACCCCCGGCAAACCTTGAAATGTTGCGCTCATTCCTAGGCTTGGCAGGGTACTATAGGAAATTTATTCCTCAATCTGCTACCGTTGCTGCCCCCCTTACAGCGCTTACCAAGAAATGCACAATTTGCATAGTAGCCCATCTGGAGGTCACTTAGGCGTCACTCGCACCATTTCACGAGCTAGGGAGAGGTTCTTTTGGCCCAACATGCAAGAATCCATTTAAGCTTTTATTCGAAACTGCGCCAAGTGTAGCCAGACAAAAGACGACCCAAAGCTCACAAAGGCCCCCTTAAGACAAATCCAAGTAAGTGAACCGTTCGTCTTTTGGGCTATGGACTATATGGGCCCGATAAAAGGAACCACGAGGGGAAATAAGCATATCCTTGTGCTTATGGACCATTTTACAAAATGGTGTGAAGCATTCCCTACTAAAGACCAGAAAGCATCTACGGTAGTCCAAATACTTGTGTCTAGTGTGTTTTCCCGATTTGGGCCCCCAACAGTCCTTCATTCTGACCAAGGTCGTAACTTTGACAGTACTTTAATGCATGAGATATACCAATTAATGGGGATTAAGAAAACGCGCACCAGCGCATATCACCCGCAATTCGACGGTCTAGTAGAGCGACAAAATCGCACGCTGCAATCTATGTTGTCTAGCTTTGTTTCTAAGCATAGTTTCGATTAGGACGAATGGTTAGCTCAAGTAGTGTTTGCGTACAACACAAGTATCCATGAGTCGACAGGGATTTCACCATATGAAATGGTATTCGGCCGCCCAGCTCGCATGCCAATCGAAGTGGAACTGGGTGTGCCATTACGCAAACCAACTAGTCAATGAGATTACTGTCAGTCAGTTTAGAAAAGCATTAGTCCGTTCTAATCACCTTGCTCAACGTAACTTAGCAGCCGCTCGATCTAAGCAAGCCCTTCACTATGACAACAGGAGTAAGAGAGATTGGATACCCTAAGAACCTGGACAGACTGTTTGGCTCTGGCGTCCAAAACACTGGAAGTTTGGGAAAAGTGGACCCGGCCGTACAAAGTACTGGCTCATAATGGGGTCAATTATAGGCTAGTATCCTCAGTGGGAAAAACGATGGTTGCCTATCACAATCTCTTAAAGCCCTGTCCAATTCCTATGGACAAAGGAACCCCAGTTCATCCAGCCCCAGAGACACCAGGGATCACATTTATGGAATCGGCTATAGACACTCAGGATGCCGGCAACCCAAGGCCTGCCGGAGGGAACACTGCTCGACTTCCCCACCTTCGCCAGGTGATTAACCCTCCCATTAGATTTAGGGATGCTGTAGTACATTAGTTGTACTTGTAGGTCTAAGGGAGGGGAAGGTGTAACATTCTGCATTGTATATGATTATAATGAATGTGTTGATTTGATATGTGTGCGGTTAATTTGATGTGTGTGGCTAATTGAGTTGTAACGTGTTATGTTGTAAATCGTAGGTGGTGTCTCTGTAATGTCCTGTTTACAGTGTCGGTATCTCTCAGTTAATTGATACATACTATTATGATTATTTATAACAAGATGCTATAGTTGTTGGATCAGTTAGTGTGAGTAACGAAACTAAGAACACTGTCTATTCTCTTGGCTTTACTCATCCGGTAAATGTTACACTGCTACATATTTGGTTTTAGCGACATTAAGATGTGCTTAAAGTAGTATCTCAATGAGGTACCATCATGGTTAGCGGAGAGAAGGGAAATTGTAAAAATTCTAGTTGGACAGATAGTCTGAAGGTACAAATGAGTATCTCCCAGCAAAGATTTGGAAGAACCCGTTTACTGTACTCAGTGACGGCTTTAGGGGGGCGGGGCCATGGCCCAAGGCCCCGCGCTTTTGGTAATCCAGAAGGGGCCCCGCGTCTAAGACAAAATTGAAAAGAAATCTCAGACACTTTCAAACAAGGGCCCCGCAGATGACTTCGGCCCCGGGCCCCGCGATCCCTAAAACCGCCACTGACTGTACTTCACATTGACTCAGAAGTCTGTATACAAGACAAAAGCAAAAGCTTATGTAGCAAGGTCTGAGTGATGTAAATTAGCTATGTCATGCAAATATCTATATTTCAGATTACTGCAATGAACTTCAAAGAAGGAGAGGTACTCCTTCCCATAGCAACAGATTATACCGTTATTATAAGGCAAGTTCTGCTTCGGAAGGAAACTGGCAAGAGATCATTGAGATGTGTCGTGATAGGTGTTGTCGATAGGAATTGAAATAAGCAATATCACTTAATCTGTTTACGGTTGGTTTTCATATATTGTAATTCATCCTACTTCATCGGTATTCATCTGATTTCTAGTGTAATGATACTCCATGTTCCTGAGACACACGCCAAAGAACAACACAAGTCTTTCTTTATACATTTCTTAATTATGCAAACTTTGTCTATTCAATACCTGTTATGGCATTAACGCTTCCTCCATTTTTCCACTTCCTTTTCCAACTCTCTCTCTCTACCCTGTAACAGAATTGGTTCTAATTGTACTGCAGTCTTAGGATTTTCTTCACTTAATCGGAAATGTATAAATAAACAACTTAGGTTATTGTGCTAAGTAAACAACTTGACTTTTTGGCTATTCCTCATCTAGGCCCACTGTGCTGTTGTTATCCGTGCATCTATTTCCCTGTCCATGTTATTCTCTGGAAATATCGATTTGGCAGAATTCTGTAGAATTACTCTCAGTTCATAGTTCATAGTTCTAATTTCACAGTTCATAGTTCATAGTTCTAAGTTCATAGTTCATAGTTCACAGTTCAAAGGTCGTAGTTCAAAGTTCAAAGTTCATAGTTCATAGTTCATAGTTGGAGGACAGTGGCAAAAGGCATATAGTTAGTGGACAGTGTGCATGCTTATATGATTCTTAGAATGCACAGTGGTATACAGAGGAATAAATCCCGCTGCGCTCCAGCAACAGTAATGTAGGACATGCCCTGCTCTGCTTCGGCAATGGAATTTTGAAATGAAATGGCACAAAGACCAAGCAGCATAAGTAGCAGTTTGATCTGTATGATCGTAGACGTTTCCCTACAGTGCAAATACAAAATGTGAATATAAGATACAGAGTACCTGTAAACTTCGTCAAGTATTGAGCGAATTCGAAATAGAAAGTATTATGAACAAAACATAAAGCTTACCGTTCTCACCTCTATCAGTGTCCACGACTGGAGTTATGTAGTGCCCGATATGTATTTATACTTATTGGATATAGGAAGTTTCTATGTATTGGGCTAATTGATAACATATGAATATGAACCTTAATAACTTAATTACATATAAAGTGTTTAATTCTTCTATTTTGCATAATGATTTCATTGTTTTATTGAAGCACTCTTGCATTGCCATATATGCCCATTAAAGCTACGAATTGACGCCCACTTTATTACGTCAGGTGCGTAATAAAGTGTTAAAATAAAGTTTATCACCGCTTAGGTTGTTTCGATCCAATTTTACTTCATGATATGGCATTAATCTGTCTGCAGTGAAAAGTTAATGCATTTCCTTCTTTCAGTTATTTCCTTCTACATATTGCCCTCTTATTGAGACTTCCATCTGATGATGTTAACATTCCCACTGAAAACAGGTGGTGAAGTTTGAGTGGTCTTAGGCCTGACTTACACGATACCGGATTCATTTTAACACCGGATTGCTTCCACACCATCTAGGTCTGTTTTGATTACACTTACACGACGCGGGAGTAATGTCAACCCACTTTGCGATCTCAGTTACACGGCACCGCGTTGTTGGGAACTGCGAAGGCAAATTGCATTGTTTTCTTTCGCGCCAACTAAAAGTAGTCGAGTCAGTTGAGAAGATATAGCGAAGTTATGGCGAAGGCTTGTTCCCAGAGATCGGCTGAGAACCAGTTGTTTGAATGGACAGCTTCTGAGGTAGAACTGCTGTTGGAAACAGTGAAAACATACGCTGCAGACTGTATGTTTGAAGGCAAAGATTGGGAGGGGGTTAAGTCTAAATACGATAAGATATTGGCATTGTACGTAGATAGATATCCAAAAGAAACCTCAGAAGACTTTCCGAAGGAAATGCTCCCCGATTCTCCCTTTACGCGAGACAGAATTGCTACCAAATTAAAAGCAATTAGAAAGGGGTATAAAAAGGCAATCGATACTGGCAAGAAAAGCGGTGGTGGACGAATTGTATTGTCATTTTATGACATTTGTAATGAAATTTGGGGTGGATGTCCAGCTATCCAAAGCATTGACGGTGAGCAACTTTTCTGTGACATTTCTACTAGTTTACAGCTTGCTATGTATACAATCATACAATCTTGCAACGTTTACATGCATGCTTTGTAGATTGTTTCATGTTTGTGATACAACATTTCTGGCTTGTGAATATATATATAAATATATATTTTTTTGTCCTTAGGTGGCATTGAGACGACAGACAGAGATGCAAGCAGCACAGTCAATGATGATTCACCATCACCATTAACTTCTGAAATATTTACAGATTCAGCTTCCTTTGATAATACAGCCAGCCAGAGTGATGCAAGTTTCTCTTGTTCAAGGACAACAGCAAATGAGAGTGACAGAGATAGAAGAGCCAAGCTATCTACCCTTTTGAGCGACCAGAGGAGGAAGAAGTTGCAACCCAAAGTTTCCAATGAATCACAGCAACTCCACTGTATGAAGGAGGATCTGGCATTGAAAAGAAAATTATGTGAAAGGGAGGAAATTATGGACAAAGAGTTCTTGCAGCATTCAAGCAAAATGGTGAAGACAATGGAGAATGTGGCCAATGCTATGTCTGGTTGTTTGCAACTGATGACAGCCATGTTTCACACACAAATGCAAAATCCAAATGTTGCTTTTAGTAGTGTACCCCCTTTCATGCAAATGCCAAACGACCAAAGATATCAGCAAGCATGGGTAAGAAGATATCAGACACAAGAGGCACAAGCACATGATGAGGAATCACAAGAAGAATCATACTTGACTATATGAAAAAATACTGTCTTTAAAAATTAGATTGCCATTTTACATACAGTTAATCCTCAACTTGCCACCCCCCTCAAATAAACCCCTGCTCTAGAGCTACAGATTGTTAATGGGCTCCCCTGAAATAAGTCTACACCAAAACAAAAGGAGCCATTAAATAGTGAAAATTAATGGTCTCTTTGTCGAATCGTTTCAATACTTTTGTACCCTGAGTGTATATGTAGCATTTATGAAATAATTTATTAGCTGAAAAATGTCAACTGGAATATGACCAACTACCAGCATAATTTCTCAAGCCCCCCTCACATGTGTCCGATGCAAAAGTGCAAAAAATAAGTTACCAACCAAGGGGTTTATTTGAGGATATAGTGTAGTTCTATAATTGCTGTCAAAGTAAGATAATTCCGAGGAAGAAAATATACAAAAAGATTGCTACAAGAAGTATCCTCCTTCCAAAAAAGTGGCAATTTCTTTATGATGCATATTTCTTGGCATCAGTGCACTAGGGCAAGAGCAATAATCCTTATACCTTAACTGTAAATGACTTTATATATTAGCACAAGGAAAGTGTAAGTGCAGTATAACTATTGGTCAATGCACCACATTGCTCTGGTTAGGATCTACCTTCACATTCTTGTTAGCATTATTTGAGAAATGATTGTTTGCATGCACTGTGTAGGATCCCTAGCAAATTTCAACACTTACGTCCTTACATGGTTAATTAGATACATTTCAATAAAAGAGAAAAGATTTCAAAGTAAAAAAGAAAAACATGAAAAGTGTCTTATATTTGCATTACTCAAAGAAGTTCATAAAAATTCTACGGTAGTGTTTGCCACCTCTCTCATTGTTGTGAACATCTTGGTGTATTGCTTGTGATGATGGTTGAAGTATATTGTCATAGTCTATTGCAGCTCTTGATAGCTCTTCACTTATATGATCACCAGCCAACTCACAAAAATTATGCAGTACAAAGCATGCTAGAATTGTATTTGGGAGATTTTGTAAACTGATATCCATTGCTCTCCTAAGAATGCCAAAACGTGCCTTTAGTCGGCCAAAGGCACATTCAACAACCATTCGGGCAGATGACAATCTGTACCCAAAGAACTGCTCTTTTTCTGTACTGCCACCCTTTGCAAACTCTTTCATTAAGTATGGCAGTAGTGGGTATGCAGGGTCACCCAGCAAGCAAATTGGCACTGCTTCCTCTCCATCAACTATAACCTTTGGACATCTAGGTATGGTGCCATTTCTGAGTAGCTCATTAATGGAAGAATTTGCAAATACACGAGCATCATGAACACTCCCAGGCCATTTTATATTCACATCAAAAAAGCAATACCTATAGTCTACACACGCTTGTACATTTAAACTAAAGAATCCCTTTCTGTTAATGTAATCAATTGCATTTTCCTTCGGGCGTTTAATAGGAATGTGTGTCCCATCCACTGCACCAATGCATTGAGGAAAGCCATGCTTCTCATAGAACTTTGCAACCAGCTCCTTTACTGCTATTTCAGAGTCAGGTACTTTCACAAAATGCTTCATGTGGAATGATATGGCTTCTGTAACCCTCTTTACAATACATGAAACTGTACAAGATGCTATTCCAAATGCATTGGCAGTTTTCTGCATCCGTCCACCATCAGACAAATAGTACAAAGTCAACGCTACTTGTGCTTCTACTGAAACCGGCTTTCTCATGTTCGTTGTTTGCTTTCCAATGTGTGGGCGAAGCAGGATACAAAGTTTATCGAATACTGGCTTTGACATGCGAAAATTTTCCTTCCAATCTTCGTGTTGCATTAATGAATCTCTTACAGTTTTCCACCAAGCTTCACATCGCCCTACGTTTTTCCAAAATCGTCTCTGTGCCTTTCTATTTCCATTTCTGACTTTCCTGCTTTGCGAGGCAGACATGATACGTTTCATAATTCTTTGTTTCCTTCTTATGTAGTAGTTGGAAGAAAGATGAAACAACAAAAAATTTAGTTGCAAAATTGAGGCCAATGATACTACTGAGCCAAGAAGTGCCTCAAAAATGAGTTTGTAATCCATATTGCATTCAATTCTCAAGCCTTCAAGCAATAATCAGTGCATTCCACTCAAAGAACTGAGAACTTTGGCGCCAACCTCAAAACTATGGATAGATTTTCTCAAAGGGAGGCTATGGTGTGAGAGCGCATCGGATTCCTGCAGTTATACGACACCGAAGAGTGGAGTGGAGTGGCTCCACCTCACCTTCCAAGCGGATTGATATCACTCCACGAATGTGGATCGGCACCACACCGGATTGCTATGGTGTCGTGTAACTACACCCCCCTATCCGATGTCAAAAGTACTCCGGTGTGACACTAATCCGGTATCGTGTAACTGGGGCCTTAAAGGCTGGTTACCACATATCCTGATTCATCCTATTTTGTGGAGTTCATGAATTGCGATCTCTCAAACATATAAAGACCGGAAATCCTACTTCAATCATTAAGCCCGGTTCATACTTCGTAATTTTTCTTAAACTTATGTGCTTAACACCGGGCCAGCGCCAGATAGTCTGCTCCATAATTCGCTGTAATTTCCTTAGCATGCTTACGCAAAAACAGTGGAGGCGTGATGCAAATTCCTTCGATCGGTAAGCAACGAAATTACGGAGTTGAAAATAGTTCAACTTTTTCGTTATCCTTAAGCGCCTTCTCATACAAAAGCCACACAACGCAGCGCCCGGCCACATAATATGCACTTTTTGCATTCCAATCCATATGAATCATGCACTTTCATATGCACTTCCTTTTCTGCACTTACTTTGCCTACCACGTTTTAATACGGATAACTTTGAAGCAAGGCTATGAGAAGTTCAGAAATATCCGCATTAATATAACCATATACTAAAAGAATACCGGGACTCAATCAGAGTTCAAAATTCCTCCCGTGAAATTGGTGAAACATTAATGATCGATGCAGAAATGACAAAAATATAGAAATATATCAGGGAAGCATTAACTGTGAGAATGTATGGCCTTGGTTGTCGCTGTTTCAGTAATGCATACAATGCAAGAAGTTTTGAAATCAATTTTGCTTAAGGCCTTAGTATGCGGAGGCGCAGTTTGCTTAAGGACATGAATGCATTTTGCTTTCGCATTTACAGCAGATAATTTCTCCTTAATCCGTTTCGCACTTAAGCACTAATTTTTAAGTATGAACCGGGCTTAATTCGTCATATTTCCAAACAAACCCAGTTTTCATTTATCGCAATTCATAGGCATTTCCCATCAATTGACATATCACATTGGTCGCCATGGGAAACGATCAATGACATGCCACAGAAAGTCCTACCTGCGATATACTACAGGACAGAACCTTAGGATTGTAACAATTATTTGGCGTGGTAAAGGAAATGCTTCAGGCAGCGGTGAAGTCTAGCAATTATTAAAGCACATGAGCTGTTTCTTATCCATATTAGCTGGCACCGTTTTGAGGTGGCTTTTCAACAGTTTCATTCTTTCAAAGTAACTATAGAATCTCCAGAAGATCAGGTACCATATATCCTCTATTTTCGCCGCCATCTTTTAAATGTCTCCCTCCAATAAACAACTCCCTCCAATAAACGCCTCCTTACAATAAACGCCGTACCTGAAAATTTTGGAGTTTTATGAAAGCCGTGGCGTTTAAAAGAGGAAATACGGCATTCATTCTTGGATAGTTGCAAGCTATATCCATCATGAAATCCATCTCTAATGCCACCGTATGGAGTGATAAATACAGAATGATCACTTCATTGAAATGAGAGTGCCTCATCGGAAGTGACCCTAATTGTCGTAAATCGGTTTTCCTATAAAGTGTAAATCTAAGGATGAAAAAAATGCTTTTGATTTGCTGGGGTGAATTCCGAAAAGTTATGACGAACTCTGACTAATCAGGACATGTGGTTTTCATGCATCGTAATTGATCGTAATTCATATTTGCCCCAGAAATCCGACGAATTCCGATGAAGTAGGATGAATTACGATATATGAAAACCAGCCGTAAACATAGTAAGTAATATAGCTTTTTTCAATTCCTATCGCCAACACATATCATTACAAGTCTCAATGATCTCTTGCCAGTTTCCTTCCGAAGCAGAACTTGCCTTATAAGAACGGTATAATCTGTTGCTATGGGAAGGAGTACCTCTCCTTCTTTGAAGTTCATTGCAGTAATCTGAAATATAGATATTTGCATGACATAGCTAATTTACATCACTCAGACCTTGCTACATAAGCTTTTGCTTTTGTCTGGTATACAGACTTCTGAGTCAATGTGAAGTACAGTAAACGGGTTCTTCCAAATCTTTGCTGGAGATATTCATTTGTACCCCCTTCAGACTATCTGTCCAACTAGAATTTTTACAATTTCCCTTCTCTCCGCTAACAATGATGGTACCTCATCGAGATGCTACTCTAATCACATCTTAAGGTGACTAACACTAAATATGTAGCAGGAGTGCTGAGGCATAGATATCAGATATGCTCTATCTGTAGCGTACACTGCAAACTTTCATTTATCAAGCCTGTAAATGTAATTTTTGATAATTTTCGGTAATTTTCTTAAAAATGGAAAATGAGATTATACACAGGGACGCCTTCGCAGGATAGCGGCAAGGGGAGACACTTTGCTAAAAGAGCATCAAAAATGTGATGTTAGTGTCATATTACAAGCGATGAGATTCTCTTTGATGCCTTTCGTAGTTAAAATCATCATGTGGTAAAAAGACTCATGTTACTAAAAAGACTCATATTTCAATTTTCTTTCCACTGGATAACGATCTTTCGATTTAATGTTCCGAAAATAATCTATGGTTGTCTGGATTTAAGTATGTCATTTTATTAAACTTTTCCCAGATTAGTCTCACATCTACTTTTCTTGTAAGATGACATAGCTGAGGCCAGTTAAATTGAACCCCAAAAACCAATATTAATGTTTGCTTCTAAACTGCCACTTGGTTTTGTATTGAAACCTAAATAGCTCTATCCTTCAGTTGATCTGTTGGCCTCACTATTGTTGACATAGAAGTAAAGAGAATTTCTGGCTACATTACGTATGTTGTAATTCTCATGGTGTAACCTACTAACTAGAAAACTAATGCTTGTAGCTCTATAGACTGTTAACGGTCTTCGTATGCCAATGCCACCATACAGCTTTTTCATAAACATCCTTCAAACTATGGTGTTTGTGTAAGATTTAAATATTTTTCTCAGACATTCCGTTGAGCGGTTTTAAAAAATGTTTGTCAAGATCTGATGAATTTCCATTTGCAAAGCTGGCATCTGGACAGTAATGGTTATTTAAAAATTTTATTACTTAATCATGACACCCATTCAGCAAAAATACAAAATCCTACTTACAAATAAGGGTCCTAATTACAAATATGGCGAATAAGTTAAATACACATATATAAAAGCCAGTACTCTTCTTCCATTGATTCGTGCGCAAAATAGTTTTATTTCAGGTTTTTCTTCAGTTTAGAAAATTAGTTGTTAGCTCATTCTGAAACTGAGTTAGTGTAAAGACTCTCATGACCATGTTGTTTGTCTTAAATTTATCAAGAAAGTGAGGAATACGAATGATATTAATTAAGCTCTTTTCCCGCCTATGCAAGATAGCAGCTACAAAAAGGAAGAAAAGAGGAATACAATTTGTTCATGCATGCTCGTTTATGATAAAAAAGTAAATGAATGGTGAGTACATTATGATTCAAACAGGTTGCTGAGTTATGCTCAATTGTTAAGCATTTCATCACGAGAAAATCGTCTTCTTCTGTAGACGCGTCTTCTTCTGAAGTGTTTTCGTCTGTATCAACATCATTTCCCGTACCGACGTCTTCGTCCGAGCCATCGTCTACGTCTGTACGAGCGTCTTCTGCGCCAGAGGTAGAAGAAGGGACGAGCTGCTGGATCTAAGAGCATAGATGAATAAAATCAGGATGCTAATTAACCTTCATGTGCATTGCCATATGGTAACATCAAGTACATGCTTATGATGATGAGTACGAATCAGTCTCCTTGTGACAAATAGAAGAAGAGCAGGAACATGTTTGCATCAGTGAAAGGGCTAGCCTTATGGCCAAGACCTATGTTAGAAATAACTTATTTTTCCTAAAGGTGAGAAAGATATACAGATATTTCAGATCAAAACAATGGCTTCTGCTTTGTGCACCAGTTTGTTCTAAAATAGAGAGGCCAGACAAGACAGGCCAAAGCTACTTGCCATTGCCATAATGACCCATGGGACTGACTGTACCTTCTTTATTCTATCAGTCTCCATACCAGCAGACAACGTTCCCCTATAATTTGCTGAGGTCGCATTACGAGATGCTCCAAATCGTAAAATGGGGCTATGACTTTATCCCTGCTCCCCCCCCCCCCACCCGGCTCAGATGTCTACGGGCCTGCTCAGCTTCGTCTCTTTCTCAAATTAGTGTAATTTGAAGCCGTATAACAAATCATTCATTAGACAGTACTAGGAAATAATTCCAGATAGGCATTCAAATGAATGCCTTTTAAGACTGGCAACATCTTCTTGTGAGATTCATTTCAAAATTCATATAAATAAGAAAGAATAGAATTAAGCTTACATATTGGCAATATGGCATTGAAAAAAAGCAAAACGAACCTTTTTCCTTAGCAAGTGATGGGTCTTGATCGAGATCTTCATCACTGATATCCCTTTCATCCTGATCTTCTTCAAACATCTCGTGTGGACCTTCATATTTCCTTAGCTGACTACCACCATCCTCTTCATCATCGTAGTTCTCATCTGCAGTTTTAAAGTACGTAAAAGATATTGCAAAATAAGACAAATTGAATCTGCTTGGTTTGGGATCTTCTAGACTTAGGTGTATTATTCCGATATACAGTGCTGCAGGATGATTTACTGTGCTGTCATTTACATAATTGTGAAACATTATGATTTTGGCTAAGATGAATATTAATTAGGAATCATTTCTGAACAAAACTGGAAAATGTGAAACAGAGCAATAGACAGAGGCAAGAAGAGGGCTTGGTTTCTGCATTTAAGATGTGTACAGATATAACATGAAAGACTTCTTTCCATACTAATTACTAGATATGCAAAGTAGCATACCGTTCTTCCCTTCAGCAATTCCTTTTTGCCATGAAATGGCACAAAGGCCGATCAGCAAGAGTACCAGTTTTACCTGCATGATCGTGGACGTTTCTCTGCAAAGTATACAAAAGAGTTTAACAAAGGATGCAAGATACTTGTAATACTCATCGAGTGCTTATTAACAACTTAGCTTATCATCATATCTCTTGAAGTAGTTCAATTGATCTGAAGTTAAAAAATG
This sequence comes from Mastigias papua, assembly GCA_964019165.1. Classification (NCBI taxonomy): domain Eukaryota; kingdom Metazoa; phylum Cnidaria; class Scyphozoa; order Rhizostomeae; family Mastigiidae; genus Mastigias; species Mastigias papua. Next base: position 7,895,912 of record OZ025275.1, on the reverse strand, counting down.
CTATGTAGCTGACATAAAGCTTACCTTTCACCTATCCACTCTTGCCCACGACTGGAGTTAACCTGTATCTGGCATGTATATATACCGACTTGAAACAGGAAGTAGTGATATACTGGCCCTGGAGATCACGGAATGTTTTCAAAACAGCAGCATCGCACGACCATTAATTAGGATTATTCTGACAACTATTAAATTCCAAAGATTAGCTTTGGAATTAATGTGTTTTTTTTGCGCTCATCATATCGACTTTCCGCTGTTCCTGATGCATGTTTAGCATTTCTGAGGTGGATGTATTGTCAAGGCGCTGGTATCACATTGTGCAATAATTGATATACCACTACGGTTTCTCTAGCGTTCAGACGGAGGGCTCGAAACGCGTCGGGAACTTAATGTCTCTGCCCGATAATAACCACGTAGTTTTCGAGCTTTTCTCTTACGTCTGGCTTTGAGCAGATTCTCATCAGAGACTAACAACGGGTTTCTTGTATCTCACTAATCAATTCTCAACTCACTGTTTCATGCCCAATGTGTAGCTTAACGAACTTGTTTCATTTGCATGTATTTATATTAACTCCAAGGGAATAAAAATTAAGTAACACTAAATCATATTTTTCCTATCAAAATAAATCACTGCGTAAAGACTCAAAGTTCTAGCTAGTTCCAATTTCTCTGGCCTATCTATAACGCGATATACGTAATGTTGTCGTTGATTCCTATGTCAAAAATGATAGTTTCCCCAGAATATCAATTATTCGATAATTACAGTAGGCCAAGTCTGACAACTAGAATTTCTACAAAATTAAAAATTTCAGCAAAGAAAAGTATAATCTATAGCAATATTTTATTAGAATAAAAGCATAATTTCACACAAAAGTGCGAGTTTTAGCAATGGAATTCACGTTCTTGATTGAGTAGAGGTTAGGGGTATCATAAGCCATATCTCTTCCAATAGGTATGTTTTGGTAAAGTGTCTCTATGAATATTGTTATGTTGGTTTCAACCTCTCCAAATTTCACAATTAAGCAAACGAGGCATCTTGCTTGAACTGCGAAGATGCCAACAGTTATGCCTCAATGGTGTGCAGAGATCTTAGAACACAAAGCACTGATTGTTCCAGAAGTCCCTAATAGCTATGCAATACATGTGACAAACTTATTCACTTAGATGGAAGAGCTTTCTCCAGCCAGTTACTTTTCTGCTGAGACATTCATCCTAATCCTGGTCTACCGGCTAATAAATGCTTGAAGGTCTTCCACTGGGACTTAAGTGGTATACCTGAATGAGGATACCCCTTTTTGAAACTTTCAATTCCCTCTACAGGTATGATATTACTACTATTTCTGAAACAATGCTTTCTAATACTGCAAACAATAGTGACATTGCCATTAATGGTTTCAGTAGAGAGATACTATCGATCTATTTCCCTTCTTCAGCAAGAGCACATTTTGTAATTGACCAATCAGTGGATTTGTTTACATAAAATTATTATCCAATCATGTGCCTCCATTTTCACCCTATTTCCCTTCTTCCAGTATTGGGGAAGATTTCTGAAAAATTGCTGTTTGATGTTATTTATGAGCACCTTTGCAAATATGATCTTACATCACCTCATCAACCAGGATCTCGATCAGGAGATTCGAGTTTTAGTTAGGTACTACTAATAACACAGTATGTATAAGGCGTTTAGTGAAACTCCTAGTAGAAAAGCATGTGCCATCTTCCTCGACCCCCTCCAAAGCCGTTGACACGGTTTGCCATGAGGGTCTAGTCCACATACTGGAAGTATGCAGATTGTATGGACAAGATCTGCAGATATAGAAATATATTTTTCGAATAGGAGGCAACAGGTTATCTTAAATGGGCAGTGCTCAAAGTGGTATAAAATGTCCTTTGGGGTACCACAGGCTTCAGTTCTTGGACCTTTACTTTTCATAATTTATATCAATGATATCACCCGTAATATAACATGTCACATAAAATTATCTGCTGATGATACATTGTTGTTTACGACAGCTCGGAATGAAAATGTAGATGCACTTAACTCAAATTGGGACATGGGGAAAATTATGCTTTGGGTCTGGCAATGGAAAACTAAATTTAATGTTGCCAAGATTGAAGAAATTTTACTTTTGTGAAAAAAGGAAAACCTATGCACCCTGCTCTTAAATTAGAAGAAGATATTATATCTCCAATATCGGAGCATAAAGACCTTCGGTTGATTCTGGACTCAAAGCTCAATATAATGCGGTAGTAGTCGTCTCAGGGGTGTCGAAGAATACTAGTGGCAGAGGCTTCTTCATGAACCTGGGTGGAAAACATTATATGATCGAAGGCGGTACCGGAGGTTATACCATTTCTTTTCACTTTCTAAATCCAAAGCTCAGGGTTACCTGTTCCAAGAATTTCCTGAACAACGTTTCACTAAGTATCCGCAATCACGGAAGAATATATGTAGAACAAAACGGTACTCCAACTCGTACTGTAGCGCAGTGCCAGTTTGTTAACATCTACAATGCCCTAGTAGAGAGTCACTTACGATATGCTAACGTTGTATGGGGTTAGTTCTCCAACAAGAAAGTAAAAGCCCGTCAACGTCTTCAAAACAGAGCCCAATCTGTTATTTAGAAGGCAAAGTCAAAGATCAGTGGTCTAGTAACTGGCTAAGAGTCGAGCAACTGATAAACTTTCATAGAGCGGTGATGACCTATAAGATGATGAACAAGACCTGGCCTGAAAGCCTTTGGGACAGATACAAAGTAAGAAATACGTACTCAAGTTATATAAGAAGAAACTGCATGGATATTCAAATTCCAAGGTATAATCTTGAGTACTCGAAAAACGCCGTCACTATTTAGGGTTAAAGATTGGAGCAACATCCCTATGAGTTGAGTTCAACTAAAACAAGACTCCCTGGAAGATCAGCTGCACTATTTTTTACTACTTTGTATTTTAATTTTTATTATATTTGTCAGCTTTTTGTTTTCTCTTGCTGAAGGGATTTTGGTCTACAATAAAATTGTAATGGAAACAGTCATATGTCATTGATTTAAGCTACAATTACAAATCTCACTATTACAAAGTAATTTGTACTTGGATAGCCTTGGCTACAATACATGAAAAAATCGTAAATAACAAGTGCTATACAAAACAAAACAATAAAAATAATAAATGACAAAAGGAAGAAAATAAAAGGAATCTAAAAAGTAAAATAGATGAGGGTTGTTCCATGGTTTATTTCTGCAGCAGAAGATTTAGCAGATTGTATGGATTGAAATGGTAGATAACTTAGAGGTGAGAAAGCGGTTGTGGTGGTTGTCAATAGAGATGGAGTCACACATATCAAGAAACGAAAGACAAGAGTTTGCGTAAACTCCAAGAGAGCTCATCGAGAGATTTACAAAAGTGACAGATTTGTACTGACTTCTTAGATCTGAGATTAGGTATGAGTATTTCAAGTGCTTCCTTTCTGCATTGTTGTTTAGATATGTCTCAAAAACTACCTTGAGTTCTAAAGTGCAAAGACAGTTGTCCTACTCCAAATGACATAATAATAATAACAACAATACTACTTAATTAACATACTGTATGAATGGAATAAATTAGACAGAGTAGCTGAAGAGTCTCCTTCTATTGCAGTATTAAGAGCAACTTGCTAAAAACAATTAGACCTGCAAAAGATCCAATTCATAACATTTGCGACATACCAGGAGCTAAATCACTAAAAAGGCATAAAGCCAATTTCAGTTCCCTAAATGAACATAGATTCCACCATAACTTTGAATGTTTGAGTCCAATGTGTTTATGGGGAGCAAGAGATCCTAAACACTACCTCTTGCACTGCCCCCAGTTTGATATATTGCCTCCATCCGAAGAATAAGTAAACTATGATAATTGCTTCTGGTCGACTGGCAGAGAGCTCTTTGAAATCAGAGGCGTGGCTAGATGATAGGATATTTCTCCATGAAAATATTCGTAATTACATTAGTGCTGAAGTGAATATACATTTCCATGCAGTTGTGTGTAATCTCAAATTTTACTGAAAATTCTGTTATACAAAACGGCGGTGGTAGGAGGAGCATGGAATACATGTTTTTCTATAAGAAAATTAGTTTATGAGAAACTAGTACTAGGCTGGCCAAACAATGTAATCCTAATATTGCGCTCAAAATACTAACAAAATAATACTACACTGAATATTTGTACAGGATATACACTTCAACAAAGTAGATATAGCTCTTACCACAGTTTGAGACCATGCATTTATGACATTGTGAATATTTGAGCCATTTTCACCCCTCCTTTCCCTAATCGAGCAACATCGTCTCAACAAGTCCCCTCCCCCCAAATTCCAGCGATGAACGACGTCGAATGCAGAGAAATACCCCCTGCACATTTCTCCAAATAGTGTATGTAATTCTGAGAGTAGACCAACTTTAAAGAGAGCAGCTACTGTTGACGCTTTCTCCTAGATAGAAATTGGAACTTTGCTATAGAAAATTAGTATTGTCTTCATATTTGATATTCTTTTTGTCAATCATTCCTCTTAGAAAAACAGAATTAATAAACAATAAGGCAACCTCTAGGTCATATACTATATTCTTAGAGACTATCATGACTTTGCAAAAATTCCAAGAATCCGTGTAATGACGTCAAAAAGTGGAACCCCCCACTCCCTCTCCCTCTCTAAGCATACGACGTACACCATTGAGTATTGACAATACTTCCTTCCCCTCGCGGAAGACGTCATATATATATGACCCCTGTGTCATGTGTCCTATATTTTATGACTTTAAAAAACCTAAAGTAAACCAGTAAAATGTTAAAAAATGCTACTTAAATGAAAACATGAAGAGATTAATTTACATACGGCGAACATTTAATACTTATGATCGGCCTTGAAAGAAGTGTCTGAGTTCTGCAACAAAATCCCCGAATCAGTTTTCTTTATCTGGTGCATCAGTTGGTCAGAATCTTGATTAAACACACACATTGCCTGCCGATAGCTTTGGGAAAACTATAGCACTCTTTAAATCAAGAGCAAAATCCCCCTCCCCCCTTAAAACAGTGTTGATTTTATTCATTCGAAATAACACTGTAAAGCAACTAGGCCTTTAACATTTTTGAAGGCAGGCAGGCAGGGGATGACTTGCCTTCAATTTTGACTTTGCATATTGATAAATATGGCTTCTCAGAGCAGAATGGCCAGCTGCCAATATCAATCGCACAATCACGCTCATTTTGCCATTCGGCTTTCCTTCCATTGTCTCCAATGTTTCCTACTTTTTCTATTGCGTTAGTATATTGTGTGTATTCTTCTTTCAACTTTATTCACTACTAAAATAGATGAAATATTGGTATTATTCTGGATCGCATCAAACGAGTTATGGCATCAAAGAGTGTCTATCCAAAACAAGACTCCATTTACTTGGCAAAGGAGGAGTCTCCTTCATTGAACGTCATTAAACGGTGAACAGTACGAAAAAGCAGGAGAATTGTGGCCGAGATTATTTCCCTACAGAAAGGGAAATAGCTTCTTTTTCCTCGAGTTCCATAACATGACTATCAAAGTGACATTATATGCTACTTAAAAGTGTTCTTGTCATGTCATTTTTCAGTCATCCCTCCTCTTATTGAGGTTACTAAAAACATCGGATAAAGAGCACTAGACACAAATTTCAACTTCATAAGCAAATACTTTTACATGGTCCTCATGAAAGGCGCCAGATTTTTGGAGAAGCATGTTTCGGTGATTCATTTATTAAATAATACTGTTCGTAAAGAATGCTTGTTATCGAGAATCAATCTAGAAAGTGAAACTATAACGTGATTTTGACAAATAACTTATGTAAAGGCCTCTGCACGACCAGTGGAAATTGCCTTAGTAAAGTGCCACGAATAACACTTTATTCAAGCAGAATTTTCTCGTGTGCGCCTAGCATTAGGGGTATAACTATTCGGCCACTTGGGAAAGCGTACTTCTTTGGATATCGAACGATCAAGTATGCGAACGGCATCGTAAAAACGGCTTTGACCAGCAAAATATCTGTAAATTGCCACAGATGTGGTGTAGATCTGGGATGCAGAGACTTACAGATTCCTGTTTAGAATAGATTTAGCAACGTTCTTCTACTGCTCACAACATGCACTTGGTTGAGCGGTCCTTTAATCGCAATACCCAGTGACAATACTTTGGCCAGATTCTCTAAGCGAGCAAATATTTTGCCTTTCAAATAGCCGAATAGCCCCGTTTAAGCACTGCTTTAAACGTCTAGTGAATACTGAACCCTAAGAGTCTCCAAAAAATTGACCTTAATCGAGTTCTGTTCGCGTTACAACTGTCTAACCGAGTTCGTGACATGCATACCACTGTTGTGAACGTTTCAAGATACCCTATCAACAGGTTCATAGACCTTACAATGGTAGGGACGGATATCCCCTTCGGTGGGACAGTGTATAGTGGCCAAGTAAGATAAGAGCATAAGGGAAGCTACTCCGAGACTCAGGCCTAAATGGATAGGTCATTTCATAGGAAGTAAGGTCAAATCTGTCCTATAATCTGGTGGGCTGTAACTTATGGTTGAGATATCATTGAAAATTTAAAGATAGTGCGCTCACGAAAAAGGAGACATGCTCTATAGATTCATAAAATTTAACAGTCAACGAATGGGTATGACAAGCCTCAGAACATATCTACTCGATTCTTCCGGTGCATTGGTTAGTCGTAGTTAAATTTTGTGAATATTTGTGCATTAACCTTAGCATAGTGACTGCTGCGAATACCCAATATAAAGTGTACAAAGCAGATCAAATTCTTTTGATGCGAATGCGACAGGGTTGTTTTAGCGAACATGGGCACTTCCCACTTCATATTGGCTTACTGCTGTTCAACAAGGGAGCTCATTCAATTTCAGTTGAAAACAAATGCCATAGGTAAATGTCCATATAATGCCGAATTCCATTAATAATATATAGATCCATCAAAATAATATTCGCTTGTGGTACCCTCTGTTGATTGACTCGCTAAGGCATCATATTTGGTTCCAAGCCCATATCAGGAAATTTTCTGGAATGCCACCAATAATAATAACAATAATAATATTTGGTTTAGCACGAAGTATACCTTCAGCTAACTAAATCATTATTACATATCATAGCGAAATAAAACCTTTACCCTACAAACGAGCGCTGATCTTCCAGGTATTCGTGTTTTAACTTCTGAGTCTAGCCCTTCAAATATGTTTTCAGTTGTTTTTTGAAACTATTTAAGGTAGGTAACTCACGTAGTTCAGCAGGTATATCATTCCACGCCTTCAGGGCTGAGTAATGAAATCCTTTTTTTGCAAATTCAGTCCGATATCTCGGTATCTGCAGATCTCGACAGTGCCGTGTATTATATTAAGTTATACTATACTAGGTTAGTCTGATTTCGCTAGTTTCAACAGCGAATTGAAATTGCAGCAAACTGGCTTTAGAGACTTCTTAGAAACTTCATCTAGAAACTTCTTCACTAAATATTTCACTGAATATTGGGGCTAATAAAAGAAGCTCCCAAGAAAAGCTTTCTTACCACACTTCGCTATTTGGTTTGTTATGTGGGCGAACACTAGCTTTCCTCTAATACTAAAGCCTGAAATATACTGTAAAACTAACTTGATGCAATTGATTGGATGGAGGAAAACTTGATGGTAATGAATTCTGCAAGGTCGGGAATGAATTGCCTATTGGAGCGAATCATGCACAAGAAGGATTTAAGTTCATCCTTAGGTTGTGGCCTGTCTGCTTGTTGCACTGCTTTAACCTTTTCGGGATCTGGTCTTATGCCCTCTTTGGTGACTTTGAATCCCCAGATTGGGATTTCTGATGAGGCTAGGACACATTTGTTTGAGCTGACAGTTAATCCAGCAGTTTGTAGAGCAGCAAGGACATGGTCCAATGACGTGTTGTGACTAGGAAGGTCAGTGGCTGCAATGACAATATCATCTTGAATGATAGTTGCATTTTTGATATTGGCAAGGATAGGGCGAAGTCTATGATTAAGCTCACCGAAGGCTGGTAACGTCCCCATTGTGAGACGCTTCTATTGCATTAAACGGTCGCATGCACGAAAAACGGTTAATGGGCGTTCAAGCTGGTGAAAGGCAGTTTTAGGTCCAGCTTATTAATAACAGATTTGCCGTTAAACATGGGCAGGACATCTTCTAATCTGGGTAAGGGTAAGTGAGGATTCGGTAGGGCTTGGTTTAGGACTCGTAAATCTACAGTGATTCCAATGCTCCCATCCGATTTTGGAACCAAAACTGGGTTGGCAAGCCACGTTACTGGCCCACAGTGTTGTTCTATAACGAACACAATATAGTAAATAAAAGTAATGTAGCTAAAATAAAACTATGATTTATTGCTACTTTTGTATCCAGTTTTGAATTGACTTAGGGTTTGCGAATTTTTGGCATCAGCACTTAAATTGTTCCAGAGTCGTGCTCCTCTATAGGAGAAGCATCTCTTACCACTGGAAAATTTTAAGAGAGGCAATTTATGGTCAGTTTTAGTATTCCGTAGCTCCCTAACGGTATTTTGAGATAACCTTTCGAACAAACTAGTTAGGTACTTGGGTGCTTTATTATTTATTAATCGATATATCACCATAGCAGTTTCAATATCAATAAGTTCCCTTATTGTTTGCCGTCCCAGTTTACCATTAAGCAGTTTCAGGACAAGTTCCGGTCATGTTCCAACTTTCTCCCTAAATTCAATATGTTTATATTCTTTAACTACAACTACAACTATTCCTTGTCATGTAACTTTTCATGAGAAAACGACGAATGTCGGCAATGCCTCGTTACATATACGACGAATGCACTCGGAAGTCGTGCATAGCAGTTTTCGTCAAATGTCATTTCACTGGTTAGTATCGTTCCTCAACCATAACAAGATGAAAAGTTTGGTTAAGGCGATACTGTAAAACTATAAGAGTGTTTACTATTAGCGAAGAAACAACTGTCTGTTTTCTTTAGTATTATGTACTTGATACTGGCTACGACAACCACTACGAAAACGGCAATGGCAACAATGCATACTTTTCTGCACAGCAAATGTTTCTCGACATTACGGAATAATGACAGATTTAACAAAGCAAATAGTACAGATAATTCTTGGACAACGAAAGTATATGAACTGACGGTCTACTTACAGCCCTAACACTGACGAGATACGCACTCGAAATAAAGAGATGATGACAGCAACCACTGGATATGATATTATGCACTGACAGGAGCTGTGGATGACTGCGAAAAAGCGGAAGCGATAGGAACATAGAAACAACATGTTATACACTTATGGCGCGCCAAAAGGGAAAAAAATACGAATCTATTATTTATAATACGAATGTGTCGCAAATATAATACGACAAGTTGCAAATATATAATACGAAAAGTGTCGAAAATATAATATGAAAAATTGCAAATATATAATACGAAACGCAGCATGACTCCGAGCAAGCAAAACAGCATGGCGCGACGCAGGCAGGATGAGATTAGTACTCTGCTCTGGCTTCGAGCTGATTCGAAATATTTCGATAATGCTCTGTTGAAAATGGCATTTGGAGTTTCCACCTCACCGATAAACGTCCTTGACCGATTGAAAGACCTGCTCTCTGTCCTTCCTGGACTTATCGAAGAATTTGATAACCTCGTCGTGCGTATTGAAAAGATTTCGATCAAATTCTTCGATAAGTCCAGGAAGGACAGAGAGCAGGTCTTTCAATCGGTCAAGGACGTTTACCGGTGAGGTGGAAACTCCAAATGCCATTTTCAAAAGAGCGTTATCAAAATATTTCGAATCAGCTCGAAGCCAGAGCAGAGTACTAATCTCATCCTGCCTGCGTCGCGCCATGCTGTTTTGCTTGCTCGGAGTCATGCTGCGTTTCGTATTATATATTTTTTATATTATATTTTCGACACATTTCGTATTATATATTTGCAACTTTTCGTATTATATATTTGCAACTTTTCGTATTATATATTTGCAACTTTTCGTATTATATTTTCGACACATTTCGTATTATATATTTGCAACTTTTCGTATTATATATTTGCAACTTTTCGTATTATATTTTCGACATTTTTCGTATTACATATTTGCAACTTTTCGTATTATATATTTGCAACTTTTCGTATTATATATTTGCAACTTTTCGAATTATATTTTCGACACTTTTCGTATTATATATTAGCAACTTTCGTATTATATATTCTAGATTCTTCCTATTATATATTTGCAACTTTTCGTATTATATTTTCGACACTCTTCATATTATATATTTGCAAATTTTCGTATTATATATTCGACACTTTTTGTATTATATATTTGCAACTTTTCGTATTATATATTCTAGACTCTTCCTATTATATTGTTGTCCCCTCTAAACAATAGAGACAATACAGACCCAATAAATATAGCTTAGTCTCATTCTGATTTTGATTGATTTTTATAGTAGGCCTTATGAAAGATCGATATTATTGAGCTACTAGTTATTCTACTATTTGTTTACTACACTGGTGTCAGGAGTATTTTCGAACCGCACCACTTCAGTATGTCTTCCTTCAACATCATTTTTTCCAAGTTAGAAAAGTTCACTGGCGATGGCAATGTTGATTTACGCCAATGGCTTCGTAATTTTGACAGATGTTGCGTTATCGCTGAGAAGTCTGAGGACCTCGTGGTTGGACAAATCCTTATGCTATGTGTTGATGGCCGTGCTAAAGCCGTCCTAGATCAATTTGAAGAAGACAAAGGCGCCCCACAAAAATATAGTGAGCTTAAAAAGCAACTCAATGCCGTTTTTGACTCTGACTCCGACCGCGAGGCACACATGACCACTTTTGAGCGTTGCGTGCAAAGGATCGGTGAAAGTGAGGAAGAATTCATGACTCACCTTTTCCAACTATACAAAGCTGCTGACCCTCAAGCTAACACTAACGTCATCAACCATGCCGTAAAGCGTAAGTTTTTGCAAGGGATTTCAGATACTTTGCGGAGAAATATATTTATCTTCTGCTCTAATCCGTATGACGAAAAGGTTTCTCATCAAGATTTGCTCAAAGCTAGCCGTGATGCTTCCGTTCATCTTTCTTTGCCATCCACTGCTGCCCCCACGGTTCCTGACACTGTTTTGACTGCTGCATCTCCATTAGATCAAACTTTGGAGGCAGTTCTCTCTTTATCCAGTAAGTTTGAACAACAAAATCAGCTTGCAATGCGGAAGTTCGACGAACAACAAGAGCAGATTAATGCCATTAAGCAGCAGCTTCCGTTCAGGCCATCCCATCAGCGCCACGACACTTCCGTTTTTTATTCTCCGCGGAGCAGCCGCGGGCAATCACGCAGAGGTTTTTCTCAAGGCTTTATGGGAGATAGTCAGTTGCGCCCTGCACAGGGAAGAGGACGACAACCTATTCGCTGCTATTTTTGCAATGGTTTAAATCACATCCAGCGTGATTGTTTGGCTTTTAGGCAGCAACAAGCGACTTCTCAGCAGTCGGGAAACTTCTGGGGCCCCCAGTAAAGGGTCATACTGGGCCAGCCACCATTATGTCAATGACCCCTCACGAACACGAATCTCGACCATCTTTGTTGAATGAATCAAAATTGCTTTGGATCACTGGCACACTCAATGGTCAGTCCATTTCTATGATGCTTGATTCAGGTGCAACTATTTGCTGTCTAGCTAGAAGATGTTTTACCGGAAGTCGATGTTTGCAGAATTTGACATTAACGCCTTATTTTGGCCCAGGTATCCTTGATGCCAATGGAAAAGTGATGAAGCCCTCTGGCACAATAAAAGTACCACTTGTAATAGGGCAACCAGCTGTATCACATACTGTTGAATTTGTAATAATTGATGAGTTGCCTTATTCTTGCATTATTGGTTTGAGTTTCCTCAACAAGTTTAGCCATTGGGGTGTTGATAATTCCAGAAACATTCTCCATTTGGAACAGTCCATTGTCTCTATATCTTCTCAACCTTCTGTTCAGGATAACATTGCTTTCATGACTACCGCCAAGTACACTATTCCACCCGGTCAAGCTTTACGTATTCCGACAATAGCAAAAGGATCTTCCCTTGATGCCTTGCATCCAGTTTCGGCACCAGCTGTTCTCATTGATGGCAATTTACCTTTTGAAGAACGGCTTCATCTTAAAGTGGTACCATCTCTAAACCAATTAATTCATCAAAATTCATGTGTGCACACAACAATTGTTAATTGCTCTAATGTCTCCAAAGTAATTGGTAAGGGCACCAAAGTTGCCCTGGGGACATATGACTTTGATGAATTCTCAGCCCTTTCTAAGGAATCAATCAATGCCCTAACTTCATTAACCACACAACCCTTGTCATTATCTCCAGACTCAGATCCAATGACTCATCTGACTTCACAAATGACACATTTGCTTCCTTCACAATTCCATGCAGCCAAGACCTTGCTTGCTGAGTTCTCTGACATTTTCTCTTTGTCTAATACAAAAATCGGTAAAGCCAAAGTTACTGAATTTGACTTTGATCTGACCCATTCCACTCCTATTTCGATGCCTTTACGGCGTGTGCCTCTACATCAGCAGTCCATTGTCAAAGAACTGTTACAGCATTATAAAGATCATGGACTTATTGAGCATATAGATTCCCCCTATCGTGCTGCTACAGTACTTGTTGCCAAAAAGAATGTTTCCAATAGCTCTAATGTTACAGATCGCTATCGCCTAGTGGTTGATTATCGCTTCCTTAACCCAGCCATCAAAGATTCAGGCTGGCCTTCTCCATCCTTACAACAATGCCTGGACTCTGTTTCTGGTTCACAGTTTGTCAGTTCTATCGATTTCAATAGTGGATATCACCAAATTCCTTGTGCTGCTCGCGTCAAACCCATCATTGCTTTCTCCCCAGGCTATGGTTTTGGTCAGTGGACTTGGAATGTGATGCCACAGGGCATCAAACCAGCGTCGTCACTCTTTCAACATACTATGGAACAGACCTTTTCAGATTTAAGTGATTGCATTCTGCCACCCTTCTATGATGATGTGGTAATTAAAGGCTCTGATTTCCAACAACATCTTTCAAATGTACGCAGAGTTTTACATCGAATTCGCCAATCGGGTTTAACACTGAATGCTTTGAAATGCAAGTTTTTCCAAACTACCTTGCCATATTTAGGCCATATAATTGACAAGGGCCAAATTTGTGTTGACCCAGCACGCATCCAATGTATCCGAGCTTTTCCAGTCCCAACAACTACCAAAGCCTTGAAAGAGTTCTTAGGCATGTCCCAGTTCTGTGATCGCTTTATCCCCAATTTTTCTGTTATTGCAGCTCCTCTACATGAACTTGCCAAGCCGCACTCCTCATTTTCTTGGTCATCTGATGCCCGAACAGCTTTTGAGACCATAAAGCAGCTTCTCACTTCTGCTCCAGTTTTACGTGCACCTACTAGTGATGACTCTTTCATCCTTGAAGTTGATGCCTCAGATAAAGGTGAAGGTGCATGTCTCAAAGCTTGCAATTCACGTGACGGCCACACCTACATTGTTGCTTTTGCCAGTAGAAAGTTCAATGACACTGAATCAAAGTGGAATATTGTAGAGAAAGAAGCCCATGCTATCGTCTTTGCTACTGAGAAATTTCGCCACTATCTCTTGGGTAAACCTTTCCTCCTACGTACTGATAATCGTGTCACATCATTCCTCCAGTGCAAACGCAGCCCAAAGAGTCGCAAGTTATTGAACTGGGCATTGCAGCTTTCCGAGTTTTCCTATCACATAGAACACATTCCATCTAAGAATAATGCTATCAGTGACTGCCTCAGTCGCCTACACAGTGTCAACTTACTAGAGGAACTGCATCCCGATGTTTCGATAGCCTCACTCAGAGCTCTACAGTCCCAGGATCCCCACATCCAAGCTGCCATTACCTATGTCTCCTCTAATAACCGAACTTTTGATGTGTCCCACCTCGGCTCTTTACGGCGATATCGCCATCACCTTTTACTGTCTCCAGATGGCCTCTTGAAGTGGCACAATTGCACCGTTGTACCAATAGCATTACGTGGACGTGTCCTACAGCTTTGCCATGATCACCCATCTGCTGGTCACTTTGCTATTGACCGCACATGGGCCCGCCTTCGTGCTCATTATTTCTGGCCCAATGCTAAGGAAGATGTATCAAACTGGGTCAAAAGCTGTACCACCTGTGCATCTTTCAATCCACCCCCTCATGGATATCACAAGGACCAGCTCCAACCAATTCAGTCCTCCGACCGCTTTGAACTTGTTTGCTATGATTTAGCTGGCCCCTTTATGCCTATTTCTCGCGATGGATTTCGATACGCCCTCATCCTTGTTGACCACTTTACCAAATGGCCTGAAGTTGTCCCTCTCAAAGAAATATCTGCTCACACCATTGCCAGAGCAATTCATGACCAATGGATCTGTCGGTATGGTATCATGACACGTTTGCACAGTGATGGTGCCTCCAATGTCCATGGTAGTGTTATGCAGGAGGTTGCTAAGATCTTAGGCATTGGTAAGTCTAAATCTTCCCGCCTTCACCCACAAGGTGATGGCCTTTCCGAGGCAATGGTAAAACAAGTGAAATCTTGTGTACAGAAACAGGTTGACCAATATGGATGCAATTGGGATTTGTACCTGCAGTCCGCTGTTTATGCTATTCGTTCAAGTGTTAATAATAGCACTAAAGTTACACCTGCTGAACTGCTTCTTGGTGCAAAGCTTTCTTTACCTACTGAATTATTATGCAGTGCATCCCCAAGACTGCTTGTTCAACAATCTGCTGCTCATCACGTAAGACAAGCACAAGCATTTGCTATTGACCTTGGCCTACGCCTTAAACGCTCCTTTGCTGATGTTCGTTGTACCCTTGATATGAGCAGGGACAGAATGAAACAGCAATATGATAAGACAGCCTCTAAACACCATTACAAAGTCAATGACACAGTCATGCTCTGGCACCCTCCTCAAAAGACCGGCATTTCTCGTTGTTTTCAAGCACAATGGTCTGGTCCCTGGACAATTACTCAATTGATAGGTGATCTCAATTGCAAGCTTGTCAACCATCGCGGCCAAGTGAGCCCCACTGTCCATGTCAATCAGCTAAAGTATATGCCTCCCAGGTCTGATCACCTGGTAAGTCCATCATATACTCCTACCCCTGGCCCAGCAACTACCCATGCTAGCACATGTGATATCTTTGCTGACTTGCCTGATGTTACGGAACGCCAGTGCTTTCACTCTCCTACCCGCATTGAAAACAGTCACGGGGGAGGAAATGGAACAGACACTGCAGACACTACTGAGCAACATAATACAGATGGTGCGCCAGCAAGAAGTACAGCTGATATCGAAGGGGACTTATTAGCAGACAATTGGTGTAAAGTAGACATTTCGAATATATTGGCGAACAGAACTAGATCAGCATCACAAAGAGGAAGAACTAGGGAGGGGGATAGTGTTGTCCCCTCTAAACAATAGAGACAATACAGACCCAATAAATATAGCTTAGTCTCATTCTGATTTTGATTGATTTTTATAGTAGGCCTTATGAAAGATCGATATTATTGAGCTACTAGTTATTCTACTATTTGTTTACTACAATATATGTGACATTCTTCGTATTATATAATCCAGTTCGTATTATAAAATCTCATTTTCGTATTATAAAATTTGGGTATGTATTAAAAAAATTTATGTTGGTATTATAAATAATAGATTCGTATTTTTGTCCCTTTTGGCGCGCCATACACACTTCTACGTAACGAAAATTAACGACAAAACTGGTCCTCTAACAGTAGAGAAGGAATGTACGTAACATAAAACTGATGGTAACTTAAGGCCAGGTAACCATAGGCAGCATAGGCCCGGGAGGATAGGTTTTTTATGAGATTCAGAGAACGTAGTCCTTCAATTTGTTCACATCCGCCGTCTTTCCAGAACGTAGCTTTTCTTTGCTTTCATCTATAACAGCTCAATCACTCTTTCATACCACAAAAAATCAATACGATCAACATACAACCTTTCGGTGACGATTGCCGCCAGCAAAACTTTGAAAGCGTGAACAAAGTCTGATGTTTACGCGCAGCAAGCCCTTATTTTTA
Organism: Mastigias papua; assembly: GCA_964019165.1. Taxonomy (NCBI): domain Eukaryota; kingdom Metazoa; phylum Cnidaria; class Scyphozoa; order Rhizostomeae; family Mastigiidae; genus Mastigias; species Mastigias papua. The sequence goes on along the minus strand of OZ025275.1, from coordinate 7,879,755 downwards.
CAAGTGCCTCGACTTCGTTGCATTTCACCCAGACCAGTATGACCCTTGCCAGACCGATATGACAGGAGAGTCATATAGGTCCGGATGTGAGAGGATTGCCGAGAGCCAAGACAAGTAAAAACAAACCAGTCTTAAAAATACTGATAGTAATATCGAAATCCTTTAATACTCTTGAATGATCGACGGCCTACTCTTACCATTACACTCTGGCTCGTCTGAACCCAACTGAATTACTCGCATAAGCTTGCTTCTTATATAATAGAACGGTGCACAAAATTAGTCTTATTACTTCATTACTCAAAATATACAACAAAAGGAAAATCTACCCCCGACTTATGTTACCATGACGATAATAAATCGACCTACGTGTACATACAATAGCGATACTAAAGTGATGACAGCCTAGCTCAGAACCGACGCTATACGCCATAGTGACCTAGGAAACCACACAAAAGCAACTTAAAATAACCGGTATGTAAATTCTAAAACTGAACTAAATTACCTAATGACCTAAGAATACTTACTAAAGCTAACACATTTCAATATGGCGTACGATAAAGTCTAATCACCATAAGGTTCATCACATATCCCCCCTTTTCTAAATAGACAAAAATTATCAAAAAAATATTTTGTCTGTAAAGCTAACAGTATTTGTTTTAAAGTACTTCATCTCTCATATTTTGTGAGGCTACTTCAACCACGTGACAATGCATCGGCATTAGAATTGTCCTTGCCTGGTCGGTGTTTAATGTCAAATTCGTATGGTTGCAGCGAAAGACTCCAACGAGTCAACCTCCCAGTTTGGTTTTTCATCTTTGCCAACCATTTCAAAGGATTATGATCTGTCTGCAAAATGAAGTGCTTCCCTAGCAAATAAACTTTAAGTGTATCAATGGCCCATTTAATCGCTAGACACTCCTTTTCAATTATCGCATAATTGCATTCTCTTGGCAACAATTTTCGACTTATATATAGGATTGGATGATCAGTACCTTCTTCATCTTTTTGACTGAGCACGGCTCCCAGTCCATAATCACACGCATCAGTTTGCAAAATGAATTTCTTTGAAAAATTGGGTGCTTTCAACACTGGTTCTGTACATAAACATACTTTCAGCTGCTTGAAGGCTTCATTACATTCATCTGTCCACTTGACTTTCGATGGCGCTGTCTTCTTTGTAAGACTTGTTAATGGTGCTGCAATGTCGGCAAAGTTCTTTATGAACTTTCTGTAATATCCAGCCAACCCACGGAACGATCTGACTTCCTTCTTTGTTTTTGGAATGGGGGATTTGTTCACCGCCTTCACTTTATCAATGCATGGCTTGACAACTCCGTTTCCAACAATGTGCCCAAGGTATTCAGTTTCGTTCATGCCAAATCTGCATTTACGCAATTTGACTGTCAGTCCAGCTTGTCTCAATCGCGTGAACATATCTCTCAACTGATCCAAATGATCTTTCCAGCTCATACTATATACCGCAATATCATCCACATACCCTGTTGCATGGCCTTCTGCTCCTTTTATCAATCCATTGTCGACTAGTCTCTGACATGTTGCCTGAGCATCTGCTAAACCAAAAGGCATTGTGACAAATTGCCATAATCCGAACGGGGTAATAAACGCTGTCTTCTCCTTTGAATCTTTGGATAATGGGATTTGCCAATAACCTCTTGAAAGATCCATCGTTGTAATGTACTTTGCTCCAGCCATCTTATCTATTAAATCTTCAACTCTGGGTAAAGGATATGGAACTACTTTTGCCAACTTATTTACTTCTCTAAAGTCTACACAAATACGAACTTCCTGGGAATCCTTCTTGGGAACAATGACAACTGGTTGTGCCCACTCGCTTACAGATTCTTCAATGATACCATGTTGCTCCATCATTTCCAACTCTCGCTTAACTGCATCTCTCTGTGCCCATGGAATCCTGTAGGGTCTCTGTCTGATTGGTTTTGCATCGCCAACATCTATTTTGTGCTCCACCAGGCTTGTTCTTCCAGGTATATCATTGAACACATCTTTGAATTCTTGCATAAGATTTTTCAACTGACACCTTTGCGCATCATTCAGCATGGGGTTGACTTTAGGCTCTTCTGAGTCCATCTCGAAGGGGTACTGAATTTCATCATTTTTGAAACACTCGTTGCCACCTTCTAATTCTTTTCCTGACAAGATTGACATGTATGTGACGTTTTCAGGTGTGTTCCATGGCTTTAACATATTGATGTGAAAAATTCGTTGTCTCTTTTTCATGTCATGCATTTCGACCTCATAGTTCACGTCTCCAATTTTCCTTTTGATGACGTATGGCCCTTGCCATGCTGCATGTAGCTTCTTATTGCTTGAGGGTAACAATACCAAAGCCTTTTGTCCAACTTCTAATGATCTGCTTCTTGCCTTTTGATCGTACCACCGCTTTTGTCGATCCTGGGACTTTGCAAGGTTTTCTTGAACTAGCTCTGTCATGGAAGCCAGTTTCTCTCTCATTTCAGTCACATATGTCAGTACATCATCTCCAACTTTATGCTTGGTCTCCCAGCTTTCTTTTAATACATCCAATGGTCCCCTTACATGTCGGCCAAACAAAAGCTCAAATGGTGAAAACCCTGTTGACTCTTGAGGCACTTCTCTGTACGCAAAAAAAAAGATATGGTATCAATTTATCCCATTCTTTTGGATGTTCTTGTGCAAACTTGTTCAACATCTTCTTCAAAGTGCCATTGAACCGTTCCACCAGACCATCTGTCTGAGGGTGATAAGGGCTTGTTTTAATATGTGACACCTGTAGCAGCTCGAGTAACCTTTGCATTAGTTCTGCCATGAAATTGCTACCTTGGTCAGTGAGCACCTCACGTGGAATACCATAACGAGTGAAAACTTCTACCATTGCTTCGCTTGTTGTTTCTGCGTCAATGTTTCTCAAAGGGATCGCTTCTGGATATCTTGTAGCGTAGTCGCAAACCACCAAGATGTACTTATTTCCACTGTTTGTTCTGTCTAATGGTCCAATCATATCCATTGCAATACGACTGAAGGCTTCATCAATGATTGGCATTGACTGCATCTTTGCTCTGGGAGCCTTTTTAGATGTCTTCTGGCAAGCTGCACATGATCTGCAATACTCTTTCACATCATGTGAAACACCAGGCCAAAAGAATCGTTGCAATATTCTGCTTTGTGTTTTCTTTGTACCCAAATGTCCTGCCAACGGGATGTCATGTGCCAATTCCAAAACTTTCTTTCTGTATTCTCTTGGCAACACTAACTGACGAATCACCTGTGGGTTTTCTGTTTCTCCAGAGTTGAGAGTCCTATAAATGAGGCCATCGTCCTCTTCATATGGTGCCGAACCCTCTGTTACCATCTCTCTGATCTTGACCAATGAACTGTCTGTCTTCTGTAGCTTTTGCAACTTTTCTTTTCCTCCTGAATCTATACTATTCATGTCACCGTCTACGCTGCTGTTTGGTTCCTTGTTCTTCCATTGTTTCTTTAGCAGTTTCTTCTGACCTCTTGTTTTCCTAACCTTCCCTTCACCTGTAAAAACTTCATCTTCGAAATTGAATATGTCTACCAGCTGCTTTGGTTTTGCTTCAGGAACCATTTCCTTCACTAAATTTATCGCCTCTTCTTTTTCTTTCTCTGATCTTTGTTTTCTGGTCATAACAGCCAATGCCGAACCTTTCCTCTTTTGGTCTTCTTTCAGTACCAATGCCACTAGATCTTTCACATCTCTGCCCAGCAAGACGGGTCTTGGTAAACCATCTACAACTGCTGCACCCACCGAATACGTCTTGCCATTGACTTCGATTTCTACAACTGCGATTGGGTACTGCTTCATGTCACCGTGTGCACACTGCATTGATATCCTTTTTCCTTCATTGACCTTTTCAACTGGCACCAAACTGGCATCAATCATGGTTTTGGAGCACCCTGTGTCTAATAATAACTCTGTCACCTTGCCTTCAACCTTGCCAAGTGTACAATATTCTACTGGTTCTTCTCTGATCACTAGCTCATCCTCCGATGTACCTATGTAATTCGCTTTTCCCTGTCCCGTCTGTTGACTGGTCCTGTTCTCTGGACATTTCATGGCAATGTGTCCCAATCTGTTACAATTAAAGCATCTTGGCTGTTGCTGCAATGGAGAAGTTATATTTGGTTTCCACTGGACTCCTCCCTTTGTGACTGTTGACTGGACTGTTTGCTGTTGTATTCCCTGCACATTATTCCAGCACTTTGCTGCAATATGACCGATTTGATGGCATTTATGGCATCTTTTTTGCTCTTCCTTTGCACACTTTCTTGCTGTAACATAATCATCTGCCAATTCTCCAACTTCTAACGTTGTTTTCGGTTTCCTCTCCTTTAACCATATCTTTAGATCTGTAGGCATGCTCTCCATCAGTTGTTCCATGACCATCATTTCGCAAATTTCCTCTTTGGTTCTTTCTTCCTTTTCTGCCCCTGTCCATTTGTTAAACATATCATTGAGTCGTACACCAAACCCTGAATATGTTTCTTCTGCCTTCTTCTTTGCACCCCTGAAACGTTGCCTGTAGATCTCCTCATTAATATCATACCGCTTTAATATTGCTTCTTTTACTAGATGGTACTCTTTTGCCCTCTCCATGTTCAGACTTGCGTATGCTGATTGTGCCTTACCAGTGAGTAAGGGTGCTAAATTCAGAACCCACATGTCTTGCGGCCAGTTGTATGCATGTGCAATCCTCTCAAATGTCGTCAGGTAATGCTCAATGTCGTCTGACTCTGTCAATCGCTGCAACTTTGGCTGTCCCATGTTGAAAAGCATGTTCTTCTCAAAGCCCTCTTTGCGAATATGCCTTTCTTCTTCCCTGTTTGCTTCCATTTGCTTCATCCATGCCTCCCTCTCTTCTCGTTCTATCGCCAACCGCTGTTCTAACATTGCCTAATTTGCTTTGAACCTTTCCATCCTTTCGTATTCCTCCCTGCATCTTGTTTCTTCGCGGGCCTCTCGTTCTCGCTCCGTACTCCTCAAATCTTCTGTCACTGCCGTTTGCTGCCTGCTGATCGATTCCACCAACCGCAGCATGAGGTTCTCTCTTTCTTTATCTTCCTCTCTCCGTTTTTCTTCTCTTTCAGCCAACCACTTCATTAACTGCACCATTTCACTGTTCTGGCCCCCTTGTGCACCCATGCCAACATCTTGTTCATCTGTATTTCCACCTTCTGATTGTTGCGCCGCTTTCTTGTTTCGACCGCCACCCATAACTATCTTTGATTTGCTTTCCTATCTTTTCACTTACTAGTTTATCAACCTTCAGTGAATACTCGGAAATCCCACTTCTGACACCACATGTGAGAGGATTGCCGAGAGCCAAGACAAGTAAAAACAAACCAGTCTTAAAAATACTGATAGTAATATCGAAATCCTTTAATACTCTTGAATGATCGACGGCCTACTCTTACCATTACACTCTGGCTCGTCTGAACCCAACTGAATTACTCGCATAAGCTTGCTTCTTATATAATAGAACGGTGCACAAAATTAGTCTTATTACTTCATTACTCAAAATATACAACAAAAGGAAAATCTACCCCCGACTTATGTTACCATGACGATAATAAATCGACCTACGTGTACATACAATAGCGATACTAAAGTGATGACAGCCTAGCTCAGAACCGACGCTATACGTCATAGTGACCTAGGAAACCAAACAAAAGCAACTTAAAATAACCGGTACGTAAATTCTAAAACTGAACTAAATTACCTAATGACCTAAGAATACTTACTAATGCTAACACATTTCAATATGGCGTACGATAAAGTCTAATCACCATAAGGTTCATCACACCGGACCAATATGACTCTGGACTCTCAGTTGGCCTATAACGATCATAGAGCTTTTTTATCATGGCATCAAAATGAGCCGCCTTTAATGCGGTCATATCCTGGTTGTATTCAGCTTTAAGATCGACTTTTAAACGCTCACCTGAAAAGGCGCACATCCGGAATACTTTTGCTTTGTGTTCTTTCCTCTCCACTTCCATGGCGTCCGCTTTTACTTCCCCCCATTGAAGCTACTTCATACCACATTTCCCACGTTTCAATGAAATCGGTGAAGGCTTGCATCACATTTTCGGTATGGTCTGCAGGATTGAAACTAGGTGTTCCAGTTAATTTTGCGAGTGGGTTCATCTTTTAGATGTATCATTACTCGTCGCCAGATGAATTGATTCATCTTCCCTCCAAATGAGGTAAATCAAACATAACACAACGAGGTTAATCAAATATAGTAAACAAAACAGGGATTATTATAAGGTCCATAGTTCCTATGCAATAGGATGGAAACATATACCATAAATCCTCTAATAAGCCCCCACCACCGAATAAGCCCCCACCTAAAAAATTATTTTTGCAAATAAGCCCCCCTCGAATAAGCCCCATGGGGGCTTATTCGAGGGAAGCATAGTTGTAGAATATATCATATATCCCAAGAAGTCCTCACGGGACAATAGCTGTAAAGTATTAATTCCTTTAAGGTAGCTCTCTACCATTAAATAGCACTTTTTTGAAAAACTTTCGAATTGTTTTTATTGGATAGATTTCTTCCTTAACATCATAAAGCTAAATTCACACTTGATGCGTCACGATGCGGCGCGTCGCGTCACTGTGCGTCAAAAACGCATGAGGTGTGTTCACATATAGTGCGTCATCAAGCGTTTTTATGAAAACAAATGTAAGATGGCGTCTAATCGAAATGACATACTTGTTGCGTTGGCTTTACAAAACCAGTTACTTGCTGCTTAAGAAGAAACAAAGCAAACGTCGTGTTTGGGTTCGACGATTGTGGGAGGCTCATGAGCGGCAGGGACATTACTCTAATTTAATAACAGAGATGAGACTGCAGGACCACACCATGCATTTTAATTATTTTAGAATGCTACCTTCGGTATTTGACGACCTGCTCAACTTGGTAGGACCATCGTTGACAAAACAGAGATCTCGTTTTCGTGAGCCTTTGCCACCAGCTATGCGGCTTGCTGTCGCTTTACGCTACCTTGCTACTGGTGAATCACAAGCATCGCTTTCCTTCAATTTCAGAATCGGAAGATCGACTGTTTGTCAGATACTTAACGAAGTACCAGAGGAAATTTGGGGTGCTCTTAGTCCAATTTCAGTTGCTTTTCTAGGTTCACCTGAGGAATGGAAAAGGATTTCAGAAGATTTCTGGAATCTCTGGGGCTTTCCATTATGCCTGGGGGCGATTGATGGCAAGCATTGTATAATAAATTGCCCTCCAAATTCAGGAAGCACCTTCTATAATTACAAAGGTACTGTCAGCCTTGTTCTCATGGCTGTAGCTGATGCAAGCTATATTTTTACATATGTAGATATTGGAGACTATGGAAGGCAGAGTGACTCAAGCGTATTTAGTAACACAAAATTCTGTGAAATGTTAAATAAGGGAAATCTAAACCTTCCTCAAGACGAATGTTTGCCAAATATGCTAACTAAGGCTAGGCACTGTTTCATAGGTGACGACGCTTTTCCTCTAAAGGATACTTTGCAAAGACCATACCCTGGAAAGAATCTCCCTGAGAAGTTGCGCATTTACAACTACCGTTTGTCAAGAGCAAGAAGGGTAGTGGAAAACGCCTTTGGCATTTTATCAAGCAGATGGACGTTTCTCAGGTCTCCAATACAAACACAGCCAGAAAAAGCAGCAAAGAGTGTTCTTGCTGCAATAGCGCTCCATAATTGGCTGAAAACGCACAATGATTGCCAAAAATCGTATGGTCGCCTTTATTGTCCACCTGGATACGTAGATTATGAAGATTGTCATGGCATTGTGCACAAGGGAGTATGGAGATAAGAAGTATCTGAAACTGGATTGTTAGTAGAACTGAATCAAGTTGGAACAAACAATTATACAAAGGTTGCAGATAAATTTCGAGCATTGATGGCAGATTTTTTTGTATCTCCAGAATGTGAACTGCCTTGGCAATATGACTATGTAAGAAGAACTTCCTATGAGCCTGTTAAGTGACCTTTAGAAAATAACCGTAAGCAAGAAATTAAGATAAACGTTATGGCTTCATGGATAGATGCATTTAGATCTACACTGATTGAACGTTCTACATCCTTTTATGAACTGTAGATTTCTAGGTTAGAAACTAAAAACTAAAAAAGAGACATAATCTGCAAAAATTTGATATGGAATGCTTTATTAATTCGTTTGGCCTTGTTGCCAAGCTACTTCGTGCAACACCTGCTGTATTTTCAGCTTTGCCTGGCTTTTTTGATAAGCATTTAAGTTTTTCAGTTGTTTACCAATACTCTGTCCAAATAGGTCATCTTCATCCAGTTCTTCTTTCTGGCTTGCAGAAGATATAAATTCATTTGTGTTCTTCAACACCCTCATCAGAAATTCATTGCTGTCTGAATCAGTTTTGGGGCGTTTTGCTTTTCTTGGTCCAGGCGAAGAAGGCGTCTTTTCAAGAGCTGAAAGTGCTTGTGCTCGTTCTGAAATTGACGAGCTTGGGGAACTGACTGCAGAATCAAAGGAGCATTGCTTGCTTGTCTCAATTGACCCACTTAGATAAGAGGGAATTTCAGTTGGATCAACAGTGTCAAACCCAATTATTTGAAATGAATCAACGGCTTCATTTTGGCTCTCATCAGCAACTGTATGGAAGTTTCCTTTTGTCTGCCTGTGTTTGACGAAAGGCGACAAGAACTGCAGCTGCTTGTAATAGGGCCAAGATGGCTCAATAGACACACCCCCTGCACTTCCAGAAGGCTTGTACTCCTTTTTCATTTTCATGAAACGGTCTCTTAAACTCTTAAACCCTTTCTTCAATACATTGATATCTGCAAAAGACAGCCAATTACAAATTATGAAATGCCTTCCCTAAGTCTGGAAAGAGATTAATTGACAAAGGAATCCTAAAAGAAGGCTTTAATGCTTAAGGACCTGAGTAATCAATTTCTAGATTTTTTTGCTGTTCATTGATGTTTTCGAAACTACCCATATATATGTTTTTTTAAGGTATCACTTCATAAGGAACCTATATGTAGAACGCCAAAATATGATTATTGGAGGTCCAGAACTAAATGACTTTGGAACTAGGCCTTGAGCTCGGTTCCTTATAAAAAAGCGTGTACATAAACTATTTATGTGTTTAAAACCTGTTAATAGGGTAAATGGAGACTCTACGTAGATCACCCACAGACAGTAATTCATCAACATTGGATAATATTTTGGGGGAAAACCCCTTCTGTGTGCAGTTTAGTGTTCGGTAATTGTTCACGCAAAATCAGTAGTAAATATGTGCTAACTGTGATATACAGTTGGAATTCCATTAGTTCTCGGATGTAGAGTCATGAGTAGAAAAGTGTGCATGACTTTTCTAATATCCAAGATTAATATCGGTTTCCTGTTCAATAGAAACAAGAGTAGCCGTTGCCTTTCGTTTACTTATAATATGTGTCAGGTCCGTTGTGGTTTTACAAGCAGTTGAAGATACCATTTCTGAAATGGTTTTCCAGAATTTTCTTATACTTAAACAAGCGTACAATTAAATCTCAAGACCTATAAGAACTGCTGTTTTAGGAATAATGCTTGTACTTAGCTATGAAGCTAGCCAGCCTGCTATTTATTATGAAAATATTTACAGTAAATTGCTGATCTCATCTTCTGTACTGTTGTATAAGTATTGAAAAGGAAAAAATATGAACAGATATGAAATATAAGTAGTAACAGAAAAATATAAGTATTGAACAGGAAAAAATATGAAAAAATTTCCATATGAAACATATATAGTACCCTTACCTTTTGAAAGTAATTCGTTGTCATCATACTCTTTTCCGTTTAATTCGATACAAATCAACTTCCAAGCATTTTCCCGTACGAGATCGTCCTTGTATTCCTTCATAGTAGTATCGTACAGACAAGGGAACCTCCTCACGGCTTCAATAAGGTTTTCTTTCGTGAAGTTCATTGCAGCCATTTTGTCCATCTATCGTGACTCTTGCTATTGTTCTGGTGCGTCTCAATGCGTCAAAGTTGAATATTTCCAACTTTGCCGCATAGTGACGCATGGCTTAAAAAACCCGAAGCGCACGCAGTGCGTCAAAAAACGCGAACCTTATTTGGGCACAGAATAGATAATAGGCAGAAAGGACACTCTCGACTTTTTAGAGGGCACGGAATTTCTCACGCATGCGTCAACTTTTCCACATGGAAACGAGTTTAGAGGTGTAACGTTCGAAGGAAAGCTATAGCGTTTGTATAGGGGTTTCAACTAAAAAGGCAGTTTTTGCAAAAATTTCGATGTCTCAGGTGCAGATGGACAACGAATGGAATCGTAATCGGATTGGGGCTTATTGCGCTGCAGTTAGTTGTAGCAACAACTGGAAATCATGGCCTGGCAGTCAGTTTTACTGAGTCTCATTTGGAGCTATATGGTAGGTAGGCCAAAAGTAGTTCACGTATTTATTCTCCATACCATCCTCTTATCGTTAAACTCTGGTACATTTGATTATAGTTATTTGGATGTATGCATATTAGCGGGTTCTCTTTATGTTGTTAGGGGCAGAGAATGGGCATATACTGAGGGAGGCAAGATCAGAAGATCAGAATACGTTGTAATGCAGTTTGCGATCTTCCCACGCCTCAAATACTGAAAAGCTAGGAATGATTCAGAAACAAGACGCAAGATTTGTTTGTAGCAATTATAACAGATCTACCACTTCTATTGCCATGACTAGAATGCTTGAGTGAGGTCTTTTTGCTGACAGGACAGCCAGGGCAAAAGTAACAAGTAGGCTTGATAACAACACATGATTCATAACCACCTCACTGATATTCCGCATTAAGGCTCACTATGTCAAATATACACTGCACAAGAAGCCAAAGAATGATCTGAATATCATGTTCTGGCACAAGATCTACAAATCCTCATACTTCCCAAGTGCTACAATGTTATGGAGCACTGCATGCCTATACATTAGAAACAGAAAGACTCAAGTAGCTTTCAAGAGCTCCTTAGATCAGTGTCAACTTATTTTGATGCAGAATAGCTTATTTGTGCAAAAGTTTTCTTTTTATTTTCTTTTTCATACATAACATGGAAAACTTGTCAGCATTGTTAAAGGCTTTATTTATTTTTAAAACTAAAATATAATTTAGCCTAACTAATCAAGCATGGGTCTCAAGGGCTCTAGAGGATTAGTACCTTTCACAGGTGGAAGCGTAAAACTAAAGCCTCTCCCCTGTCACTGGTGTCCCTATCCCAGCTCCACCTCATGCGTCATACAAAGCCTCTGGGTGAAGAAGACCGTCCGTGCGTGGTGAAGAACCACATCCTACAAGAGGTGAGACTGTTTTGCGCTTAACACGGCGGATCTAGAGGAGCAAACCTCGAATAAAAATCCCACTATTGGCAGCAGGGTAGTAGTGAATGCCCCTGGCAGAGGAACTTTTTAGTCAATGGCAGAGCATTCCTATCGGTATCCGGAGGAATTTGTAAAAATCAACGGATAGCGATGACAGGCTAGTTAGCAGCCACTGCGGGAAAAGTAGTTCTAGGGGCCTGCTTTTCCTAAACAGCCCCTAGGAATTATCATGGAAATGTTAAACAGACATAGTATAGAGCTTGGCAAAAGGGGTGGTGATGCCCATCGGCTCATTAGTCAGGCCCGGTGGATGGACTGTGCCCCAGCAGGCAGACATGCACCGTCATCCAGCGACTGCTGGAAAATATCTACATGGAATGTGAGAAGCCTACATCAGGCTGGAAAACTTGCAAACATTGCCAAAGAAGTGATAAGAATGAATATAGATGTATTAGGGGTATCAGAAACATTCTGGAAAGATAGAGGAGACTTTAGATTCCATTTACCCAATAATGAAGACTTTAGGGTCATCTTTGCAGGTGGGAATGAACATAGGAAAGGCGTTGCTTTTGTAATGAGAGGCATTGCGATGGATAGCATTATAAATTATAGTTTGAAATCTGAAAGAATAATAATTGTCAGATTATTATCAAAGCCCAAGAACCTTCTCCTTTGTCAAATCTATGCACCAACTGCAGCAGATTCAGATGAAGAGATTGAGAAATTTTATGAAGAAGTAGAATATGCAATAAATGAAACAAAGAAATGGGATGACATAGTTATAGTGATGGGGGATTTCAACGCCAAGATCGGGAAAGGGAAACAAGGTGAAGTGGTAGGACCACATGGACTAGGTGAAAGGAACGAGAGAGGGGAAAGATTAGTAGAGTTCTGCATAAGCAATAATTTAATAGTTTGCAATACGTGGTTCGAACAGAGAGAAAATTCCAAGCACACTTGGTCAGCCCCAGACGGAAAAACGAAAAATCAAATAGATTACATCATGATACACAGAAGATATCGCAATAGTATAAAAAATGCTAAGCCCCGACCAGGCGCGGATTGTGGATCAGATCATAATCCAGTTGTTATAAACATCAAAACAACACTCAAGCGATTGAAAAAGAGAAAATTTTCAAGAAGAAAGTGGAATGTTTCCAAGCTTGACAAAGGAACAATGAAAGAGAAATACAAGGTAGAAAGTGAGAGATTAATTGATACAACGAATAATGGGAAAAATGTTGATGAAGTCTGGAGCAAGCTTAAGGAATGTCTTATTAAAGCTGCAGATGCAGTTTGTGGCAAAAGAAAATACACAAAGAAACAAAGCTGGATCACTGAAGAGATATTGGACAAAATGGAAGAAAGAAGAAGGTGGAAAAGAAATGAAGAAAAATATAGAAGTCTATCCAAAACTATTAAGAAAATGTGTAGAAAAGCCAAAAATGAGTATTATAATGAAATTTGCAATGAGATTGAATCACTGGATAAAGCACACAACCCAAAAATGTTCCAAAAAGTAAAACAGCTTAGGCCTAGGAAGTTGCAATCAGCAGAGGGTGTGAAGAATAAAGATGGAAAAGTGCTTTTTGATGAAACAGATATCTTAGAAAGGTGGGTAGAATACATTGGAGAGTTATATTCAGATGAGAGACCTGTCATATGTACAGATACGAATAACATGCATAATACTGTGAACATCTCAGAAATGGAAGTAAGGGAAACCATCACTAAGCTACCAAAGGGGAAATCCACGGGAATAGACGAAATTCCAGCAGAATTTTTGCAGAATATGGGTAACAAGGGAATAGAAGTGATGACATGGATTATCAATAAATGCTATAATACGGGTTTACAACCAGGTGATTTTCTTAAATCAATTTGTATACAGCTTCCCAAAGTAAAAAATACAAAAGATTCTACAGAACATAGAACAATAAGCTTAATATCACATGCCGCTAAGATTTTACTACACATTATAAAGAAACGAATAACACCACTAGCTGAAAAAAAGATGAGTGAAAATCAATTGGGATTCAGGGAGGGTAGAGGAACAAGAGATGCAATATGCCAAAGAAGGCTTTTAGCAGAGAGAATGATCAGCAAAAACAGAAAGACCTTTGCATGCTTTATAGACTACAAAAAAGCATTTGATAAAGTAAACCATAACAAATTAATCGAGATTCTGACAAAATGTGATGTGCTTTCAGAGGAACTAACATTAATATCAAATCTGTATTGGTCTCAAACTGCTAAAATTAGGGGAAGGTCGGAAGACTCTCAAAGTTTTAAAATTGAGAAAGGTGTCAGACAAGGCTGTGTTTTGTCTCCAGTGTTTTTTAACATGTACAGTGAAGAACTATTAAATGAAGCCCTACAGGATGAAACTGGTTTAGTTGTAAATGGAGTGGTTATCAATAATATACGATTTGCTGATGACACTGTATTGCTAGCTAACACAGAAGAAGATTTACAAAGACAAGTTGACAAGGTAAATGAGAGCTGCGCAGCTTTTGGCATGGAGTTGAATGCGAAAAAGGCAAAGGTTATGGTAATGGAAAAGCAGCCAGGAACGAAAATAACAATAAAGTCAAATGGGATAGTATTAGAGCAAGTAAATAAATATAAATATCTTGGCACACTTATCACAGCAGACACGAGATGCATGCAAGAAATCAAGAGGAGAATAGGAATAGCAAAGAAATCATTCTGGGAGTTGAAAGAACTTATGAAAAGTAATGTAAATATGAAGACAAAGAAAAGGCTGCTAAATTCGTATATATTTTCACTATTAACATATGGTTGTGAAGCATGGACAGTAGGCAGAGAAGCAGCAAGAAAAACAAATGCATTTGAAACATGGTGCTATCGCAGAATACTAAAAATTAGCTGGGTAAGCAAAACTATGAACAAGCAAGTATTTGACCGAATAAATGAGAGACCCACTCTATTAAAGAAAATCGCTAAACGAAAATCGTCATTCTTTGGCCATATTGTAAGAAGTCCAAATCGAAATTTGTTTGTTAACATCATGGAAGGATTTATAGATGGGAAAAAATCAAAGGGAAGACCTCGAAGAATGTGGATTGATGACATCAAGGAATGGACCAACATTAAAGGATATGGAAAGTTGAAAAGGAAGGCACAGTGTAGAGAAAAATGGAGATCCATGATAGGCAACCTTCGACTGCTCGAGGACGCTACAGAAATAGAATAGAATAGAATCAAGCATGTATGTAACAACCAAAGTTGGTTCTTGTTTACTGTTGCAAAGATAGATAGACAAATCTGTATAACAAGTCACCAATTTATTGAACACACCTGCTCACAGATGCTCAGTATATTTTGAGATGTAGTACTTTTTAATACTTAATTTCCTTTAATGCATAATCATCAAACTATTGAAAGAATTGAAACAAATTAATAGTCTTATGATACAGGGAGGAATTTTTGCTAGGCCAATTCATCATTTCCATGGTTGCTTGTTTACAATAATGTTGGATATCTTATTCAGTACAAATTACCTATGCCTATTAAACAGTTTCAAAAGGGATATTATCACTCTCTTTCCACTCTCTGAAACAATGCTTTGTATTTCTGTAAGTGGAAAATTGACTGTCTTTTAATGAAGCAGCATTGTACATGAAAATCTTATGTTTTTCCAGCCACTAATGGGTGATATTTGCCAAATAATACATTGATAGTACCAAAGACTTCAAGTTTCTTGACATGAATATACCCCACAAAAAGAATGCTTAGACTTTTCAAAACAAAACAAAAAGTGTATCCTAACTTTCATCAAAATTGTCACTATTATATGCCACATCAGTAAGAATTCATAGAGACTTCTGGAAACATTATTCAGTTTCTCAAAATAGCAAATATTAATCCATATGGTGTCGAAGTTTGCTTCAGTTACAAGTTTATTGTTCTAAAGGAGAGGTACAGTCTCTTCTTACTAAACTTTTTTTCCAGTGATGGATGAAATGCCTCTTACATACCATGAGTATTATACTGATACCAAGATTATTGTTTGTCCTTTGAGCTTTGTGTCAATGCACTGCTGAATAGCTGCAAGTAAAGTGCTGCCTAATATATCGGTAATACTATTTCTATCTACAATATATCGGTAATAAATCAAATGAAGCTAGCGAGCTGAAGCAAAATAAAGTAGGTTATTGAGTTCCTCAAATCATATTGAACCGTTACATTGTAAGGTGTTCGATTCTGCTGTGATTCCTTGAATCTTGTGCCAGAGTGCATGCTATGCAGTATGTATTCGGGCCAATAGTCCTTGACGCCTGTTAAGTCTTCATTTAGTGCTGATTTGATCCCCAAAAAACTTTCCGAGTGTAATTTGTTGTTGTACGGTGGCATACTTTAACAAGAAAAAAGACTGGGAGGATGAGCGATGCACTGTTCTGAATGAGCGATGCCACAATACATCTGGAAGCACATGAAAGCGACCAGTGTACAGTTTGCACTTCTACACTAAATTTCCAATGTGCTGTTATCCATTTCTTAATGTTAAATCAGAATCAATGCCATGATTTTGTACTTTTAGTGGAAACCAATAAGGTACTTGCAGTGATCACATGACCATTACGTAATCTCGATTATGATTGGCCAATTCGGTCTGGTGGGCAAAACAACTTGTTGCAGAGAAAGGCAATGTCTGAACTGCAAGTAGTTGGCTGTGAATAGCTGAGCCGCTGCTATCATTCACCGGTAATTTGTCAAGTCTTAAGTAATTTCTAGATATCTCAGTTCACATACTATTTCATTCACATTGTATCAGCATTTTCTCATGCAAACAAAGTACTCTGAATGCGTTTATGAGTTCCACTTTTAACCCCGCAAAGTCAATCAAGCCTGATCATCACAGTTGTGGTCAATAACTTGATAATGTTAGTTATTTGCCTATCTGAAATGTGACGATAGGTTTTAAAAGCTTTATATTCCTTCTGGAAGCATTCACTTCGTAAACTCTGACTGTATTGCCATCGATATAAAAGACTGTTGTTTTAATTTTAAAAACACTCAGGTCCTCAACCTGCCCGGACGATGGGTAATTGCTTTCACAGCGTTTTTGACTGTATACCAACAGATTACAGCATATGTAATCGAGGGCCAAGGACAGCAAAAAGCATGCGAAATCTTCTGACTGTTTACAAAGGGAACAGTCTATTAATTTGATGGCAATACACTCAGAGTTTACAAAGTGAATGCTTCCAGAAGGAATCTAAAGCTTTTAAAACCTATTGTCACATTTCAGATAGGCAAATAACTAAAATTACCAAGCTATTGACCACGACTGTGATCATCAGGCTTGATTGACTTTGCGGGGTTAAAAGTGGAACTCATAAACGCATTCAGAGTACTTTGTTTGCATGAGAAAATGCTGATACAATGTGAATGAAATAGTATGTGAACTGAGATATCTAGAAATTACTTAAGACTTGACAAATTACCGGTGAATGATAGCAGCGGCTCAGCTATTCACAGCCAACTACTTGCAGTTCAGACATTGCCTTTCTCTGCAACAAGTTGTTTTGCCCACCAGACCGAATTGGCCAATCATAATCGAGATTACGTAATGGTCATGTGACTACTGCAAGTACCTTATTTCATCGCAGCAAGCTGTTTAGGCCTTCGTACGGCTAGTTATGCAATAAGCCTCGAACTGACAACGAGTTTAGAGGTGTACAAGTTTTACAATCCGCGCCTCGAAAACAACAAAGGCGCCGACGCGAGTGTCCCTTCTGCCTATTATCTATTCTGTGATTTGGGCAGCGTCACAAAAAACGCATCAAGTGTGAATTAGGCTTAAGAATGAGTGGGGGTAGATATTCCAACATATGAAGGCCCCAATCTGTCAATAAAAAACTTTTGCAATATTCAGTGCTGATTTTTGTCCTTGACAACACCCTAGCAATGGGTCTCTACTGTCCTAAGTTCACACCAGTCCCATCGCCCCCCTCTCTTTTTGAATAAGAGCTGTTTCAAGACCTTCTATTTTGAATCTGCCTCGCTTCCAATCACCCTATTTACAGCTCAATGATGATACAGCTATAGTTGATTTGTGGCTTTGTCTAATTGTTCAGTCGCAAACAGTGGAAGAAACGGATACTGTGAAAAGCAAGATCAGTCTTAAGGCATAGATATGGGGAGTAGTAAACGGTATAGAGATTCACGTTCTAGAAAGAGAAGGTTTACTGAAAATCAGCACACTGTAGAGCACAAGAAAGCGTTAACTGATACTGATAGCCAAGCAGAAGTTTCAACACCGAAGGGACCGCCTAGGCCAATGATACCCATGTGTTTTGCAAATGACAGCAACGCATCCACCTCAGCAAGAAAGCTTGATCTAACTACGTCCAAAGAGATTCAGGATACCCCTGAATCATTTGACGGTTTCATTTTTGTAAGCTTTGCCATTCTTCAAAGCATGATAAAGGAAGTTTCATTTTGTCATGAGTGTCATCGGCAGGAAACATTAAGGTTGGAAAATGTATCCAGTCGAAGAATGGGATACTGCTATTCGATCAGAGTCTACTGTGGTGAATGTGGATGGAGTAGAGAGTGGAAAACATCTGATACCATCCAGAAAGGTCACTCTCCTGGACAAAAGTTTTATGAAATTAATATTAGAATGGTAGCTGGCTTCAGAGAAATTGGTCAAGGCTTAAATTCTATGGAAACATTTTCAAGGTGTCTTAATATGCTACCACCAATGTCTGCCGCTGCTTATAATAATGTTGTTGACAAGATGAAAGATATTTATTTTGAGGAAGCACTTAAAAGCACATCCAAAGCTGCTGCTGAGTTAAAGAGCAATCAAAGTCTAGGTGAGGGGCAAGTTGATTGCAAGGTATCAGTTGATGGTACCTGGCAGAGACGAGGATTCTCTTCTCTTAATGGCATTGTCACTGCCATTAGTAGTGACAGTAAAAAATGCCTTGATTATGAAGTCATGTCTAAGATATGCAAAGCATGTGAGAAATGGAGGCCATTGAGAGGAACGGATCAATATGAAAATTGGAAAGCTGCCCACAAGTGCCCAGTAAATCATCATGGCTCCTCAGGAGCAATGGAAGCTGCTGGAGCTGTTAAAATTTTCAAAAGATCAGTGCCTCAACACAATCTTAGATTTACAGGATACATTGGGGATGGAGATAGCAACTCTTTCTCCAGTGTAGTCACTGCTGCTCCATATGGTAGTGAGATTAAAATAGAAAAATTAGAATGTTTGGGTCATGTTCAAAAGCGGATGGGGAATAGGTTACGCAATTTAAGAAAAAGCCTCAAGGGACAGCCTCTTAGTGATGGGAAGAAAATATCAGGAAAGGGCAGGCTGAGTGACAAACTTATAAATACAATGCAAAATTATTATGGTCTTGCCATAAGGCAGAATACTGACAACCTTTATGCTATGAAGAAATCAGTTGGTGCAATTTTGTATCATCTAACAGAAAATGACGATAATGAAGAGAGACACAAATTCTGTCCAAGAACTAAAGACAGCTGGTGCAAGTATCAATCTGATAAATTAACAGGAAAAGAAACTTATAAAAGTAAAGTAAATTTACCAGCAGCAATTAAATCAGCTATATTGCCAATATTTCAAGACCTGAGCAACAATGAGCTTTTGAGTAAGTGCCTACATGGATACACTCAGAATGCCAATGAGGCACTGAATAAGCTAATTTGGCAAAGATGTCCAAAATCTACATTTGTTTCCAAAAAGACTGTAGATCTAGCAGCTGCATCAGCTGTTTTGTATTTTAATGATGGGTGCAATGGACTTGATAGGATCTTTCAGAGCCTTGGTATCAAAAATGGAGGATATACAATGAAACTTAGTGCTAAAATTGATCAGCGTTGCATATGTAATATGAACAGAAAATCAACTAAGAAAGTAAAAAGAAGAAGGAAACTGCTAAGATCAATCAAGAAAGGGTTTCATGATGATAATGTTGAAAAAGAAGAACACGAGTATGAGACTGGGGGGTTTTAGAGCAAATACATATGATGTTAATTATTGCAAACTTTTGAAGCTAGATTTCTTGATATTGCCATATTGCGGATTTTGTAGCCTTTCAACAAAGCTAACTTTTTATATAAATAAGATATTACTGTGAAACTTGGTATGTAGCTTCCAATTTTTATCTTCTATGTTCTGAGGCTCACAAATACATTTACATTTATAGGGAGAAATAGTAACTTTCATTTGAAGTTATGCACTACTGCAAAATTTTGGCTAAGATAAGAAAATCTTGATTTAAACCAGTAGATAAAAGATAATTGAATATTCATTGGTTCAGAACATTCAAGACTATTATATGCTAATACCAAAATATCCACAAATTCTTTATGTTGTCTCAATATTTGTTGAGATCTGTTGAAAGAAGGTGACCATTTTTTTAATTTATGACCACACATGCATGGCTAATTAGTAAATTTCAAGTTTAAATTGATTTTTGCTATTCACCTACCTATATACTTACCTGACTGTAGCATAATTTTTCATATCTGTTATAAGTCAAGAAATTTTGTCATAATGGTAGAGAGCTACCTTAAATGGAGACAAAAAGCTAAGAGAAACGCAACTTTCGTAATAATAAAAGCATTACAATGTTTGTTAAATTGTCAAACAATACTTTGAAACTCTTTTAACCATATCAGCTTCTGCAATTAGAAGCTCAAAATTTAGTTGATTGAGAAAATTATGTCGTTGTTTATGACAACCTTTGAGGAAAATGCCAGACTTTGAAATAAGCCCCCCCCCTCGAATAAGCCCCCACCCAAAAATTCAGTTTTGCAAATAAGTCCCCGGGGGCTTATTCGATGATTTACAGTATTACAAAAATAAACAACCCGACTATACGGAAAACAATAAGTAAATTTCGACTATCGGATCATAAACCTAAAATAGAAACTCAGAGATACCAGAGGACAAAACAAAGCCCAGATCAACGAATTTGCACCATATGTGGAGAAACAGAGGACGAACTCCATTATATTATGAGATGCAAAGTAAACAAATTTGAGAGAGAAAAGACTCTTGCAAATATATCACTAGTTAACAAATCTTTTAGCAGCCTCGATGAGACAGCAAAATTCATTTTTCTGCTACAAAATGACCAAATTTGCAACCAACATACTGTGTAAGCAACAGCTATTTGCAAAATGAAAGGTCGTGATCTTAAATACTCCAACACCTTAGATGGCAAATAATCATAGAAAAGTAGATCTAGCGTAGTTTTTATTTGTTTGGTTGGCCTGTATTTATTTGTTATACTCATTCTTGTTTGTTAGACAGTTTTATCTTTGCCCATGTTACTTTAACGTTTTGTTATTCTTCAATAGCTGCTGTTACCTACGAAGGGACGGATTCAGCAGAGATTCTGACTGCCGCACAAGGGTGTGGCACAACAGGGCGTGGTTATAAGAGAGTGTAGTTAAAGGAGTGGAAAAGGAAAGGAAGTGAGGTCACAGAGATTTAAAGATGGTACTGGTAGGGATGGGCGAGAGGAAATCATGATCAGCTATCTTCAATAGCTGCTGTTACCTACGCGATGTAAATTGTACAGAGGCTACTATAGTTAGAATGAAAATCTGAATCTGAATCCATAGAGGTAGCTCTATGCCTTGCAGGGGCGGATCCAGCTTGAAGTGTGACTGTCACACAGGGCGTGGCATTTTGGACCACGCCCTTATGATATTGTACACTACCTTCTGATACATGGAATACATGACAATGCATGATTCTACTAAGTGTTTGATTTATCCATTCAACACTATCAATAACAATTTGGGACCATAGAATAAGTACAGTCACTCCTATATAGAGGTTCTAGAGTTAGGGTTCTATTCAAACTTTGGACTTCTCAACAATACAAACTAAGATTGAGCACCCATGAAAATAAATAAACAATCAATCAGTCAGGGCTTTTCCCCAATTACTCCATGAATGATCAGCATTAGGATACAGGTTCTGTTTGCATTTGTCCCAATAGTCTGACATGCCATACCCCAGCATTGCCAGGAAATGCATTCCTAGTATTCTATATTATGGTTCCTCTTCACTCTGCATCATCAACAATTACCAAAGCATGCAGGTCAAGAGCAGTCAGGAATAAGGAGATTGAGAATTGATATTGTATGAAATTAGGAAAGGCAATCCAAATCAATGAACTATGATATGATAATGCAATTTTATGTGCAATTATGTGTGTTCCATAATAAATGGAAACTAAGAAGTAATAAACAAATTGATTTGACTAGAAATTGCCACCAATACAAAACAACAAAAATAGTGATAGTGATAGTGACTAGTAACTTCATTTACCATGATGAAGGTAGAGATGCAATGGTAAATTGCTGGGATAATGATGCAAAGAAGTATTCAAATATTTGTATTTGCTGCAAAATAATTAACATGTAAATAAAGTTCTGCAGATGTCAATGCTCTGAGAAGAATGTATGCATCTTCATTGCCAGTTACTGCTAGTGAGCATACCATATAATCAGAATCCACCAGATATAACCCTAAACCAGAATTAAATAAATAAACTTAATTCATGTCTACTGCAACCAGTTCTAATCTACCAAACAATTTCAATCACTAGTGAGAAACATTGTTATTGACTATCACATCTTCTTCCAGTACAAAGGAGGCTTAAAATGCAATGCAGATGACTGTGATATCAACCACTCCCTGGTAATTCTGAGCAATACCAAATACTATTTTAACTAAGGATAGGAGGACACAAATACTTGAATTTACTTTAATTCAAATTGAAGATATGTTTTTTACTTAAAAGATTTTGCGGAATAGAAATTGACATTAACCTTCCTATTTGCTAAATGATATAAGGGCAAATAATTTATTTCACAAGTTTCGCTAGCTTCATTCTGGTTGAACTTGTAGTTCGGACTATAGTAGCTTTTCTTGCCCTTTCATAACTTTTCTAGCCACAAATTTAAGTTTAGTTCTGCAGAAAGAATTGATCTACTTTTGGGGGCAAAATTCGAAAGAGTAACTAAAGCAACAGAAGGAATGTCATGTTTCAATTGATAAAGAAGGCTTGTAAAACAGTAAAAGTGTCTGGAAAGATGAATATTGCAGTCTTGCCATGTAGCCCAAGAAAAGCCCTTGCCCACCGTGTTATGGTCTAACAGTTGCTATGATCTCTACATACCGCTCTGTGTCATCGAATTCTTTCCCTTGGGGTAAGCCAGTAGCAATTTCTGTAAATAGTCTTAACTCTAATTTATAATTATACCTGGCTGAATAAACTGCTTACTTGGCCCGAACAGTCACCTGCGATCTTATGACTTTGGGTAGCAATACATCTGCAGACTAGTAGTTCACAAGGCCTAGGCGCTCGTCGCAAGGACATTTTTCCTCCATTACCAATAGCTCCAAATTGGAGAAATCTCATGTCAAGGTCTCTAATCGTTTGAGCACATTTCCACTGTCAGAAATAACAACTAAGTTCTTTCGAAATATCGTAGATCATTGACTCGCGGAACAGAGAAGTATTGTTGTTGCCGTTGACTTTCGTGCTGCGGAGCGAGGGCTAAAACTAATCCAAAGCAACTTTCGCACAACTTTTGCACAACTGTCGCACAATGTCAGAAAACAATGTAATTTCTCCTGTGCACACGCCTGTTACTGCGGGACAACTTTCGCCAAATTGTCGCCAAACTTTAGCTTTTCATAGTGGACTTTGCAACCTCTGCGTAGTAACTTTGGCACTAGAGAGTTTCCGAAACACTACGCAGTGACCTACTACGCCTCAGGGGAGACTAGGTCCCAGCGCGTTTTCGGGGATTCCTCCGATTGCTGTGGTGTAGTGGGTAGTTTCACTACTTGCGACTGGCCTATTTCAAGTCGTAGTGATATACAAGATTTCAAGGTACGTAATATACATTATTTCTTATCATACTGATATCATTATTCCATTCTGTCACCTATTATGCTAACAAGTTGTAACTAACTGCTGATATTTGTTGTCTTGTCTTAAAATAGCACCTTCAACAAGGCGAATAGAGAAGATGGCCTTGACCAGCACCTCCAAAACAACAGTTGAAGCCCACAAAAGAATACAGACGTTTGTATTTTAGTGACGTTACCAGACAAAATTAACATGTACTTATTTGGATATTTTGGATGAACCCAATCGACCTTGAGGAGTGCTGAGAGTATTTAAGTCGGCTTCGGCATATTCGTATGAAGGGGCAAAGTTTTGTTTCATTTATATGTAGTATCCTCATGAAAATACCAGTTTTGCTAACCACAGAGTCGTATTTACTTCTATAAATTCTTCATCACGGATTTGCCATCATGGTAAATCGAGGTAGGTATATTTTAACTCCATCCTCGTGTTTATTTACTTCGGCGCCATTGCTGAGGTGTCTTCGTGCTTCGGAAAGTAGTTTTTGCTCCTGAGCTGCTACACCTCAGACTAAGTAGTACTCAGTCTCCCACTGAGGCGTAGTAGCTCGCCGCGTAGTGTTTCGGAAACTCTCTACTCACAGCCAGTGCTCACAGCACAGGGCTCACTGATCAATGACAGGGGGAGGGAAAATGGTTCTGAGTAATGAATTGTCGCATGTGCGTTCCGTGCGACAGTCTGGATCCGCCCCTGCCTTGTACGTAAAAATACATTTGATTTGGTAGGCATGCTCGTGGCGCAACACAGGACAAATTATTATTGTCAATATTTATGACTGGTGTGAGTCAGGAATTGGTGAGTATGTGTTTGCAGTAACTTACCTCACACGTAGTACGTAGAGATTTTGTGTCATAATTGAAATATATTTGGTATATATATCTGGCGCTATTAAGGATCTAACCCGATACATTTTATGTGGCTTCGATTTGGCCGCTTGGGTGATAACAGCGGCTACCCCCACAAATTATACATCAATTGATAGTTCTTCATCTGTACATTCATATGCTACCCCATTTGTCCCATAGGGTTAGGGGTAAGATCAAGGTTAGGGTTGGGGTTAGGGTTAGGGTTAGTTAGTTCTTGTCAGCCATTATGAAAAGCATCGAAATACTCAAGATATTCATAATGGCGGACATGAAAGAACTAACGCTAACCCTAACCTCAATCCTAACCCTGACCCTACCCCTAACCTTATGGGGCAAATGGGGTGGCATATGAATGTACACATGAAGAGCTATCGAGTGGTGTATAATTTATTGGGGTAGCCCCCTGCTATCACTGTGAGGTGCAAAACCGCACTAGCGCCGATTTCTGTAGAGGGTGTTAGGGTGTACTTCTCGGCGGATGTTAACAATCCGTTGCACGGAATTTTCGCATATACTATGTATCATTTGAAATTGCTCACTGCGTACGTTAAGAATATGCAATAAAATTTGCGGCATTGCGTATGTGAGAGAAATTATAAAGGAAGACATTGAACGCTTTCCGTACAAACCCCTTACGACTCGGCACTGTCTAAAACCGGAAGGTTTCATATATTTCGTCGGTAGGGACACCAAAGTTTTTGAAACGAACTCAGTCTAGGAGTGACCCTAACCCTGCGCTCCGCGACCCTGTCCCACGAGAAAATAGACAGTGCTCATTGAGTTGGGTACAAGCAATTTCAACTGCAACGGATTGCTAACATCTGTCCACTTCTCACTTCTCCACTTGCACCAAGGACAACGAGTACCTTCAAGTGATATATAGTTTATTGGCAAATTCCGTGTAACGGATCGTTCACAACCCGCCGAGATGTCCACTTACAAGATTTACCTTTACGGTAACCTAGCTCAAGGTCTAGTCCATAGGCCCTTTTTGTTTGGACCTCCAATGATCAGATTGTAGTACTAAAAGTTCCTTACATTTGTCTTTGCTTTTCAGCGCACAGTTCAGTTCATTTTAATGTCAAAATTCCACTACTTACAGTTTTGGCAACAAAATTTAAGAATATATATTAAATCATAATGAATCAAATTAAGTTAGTGCATTGAAATGATACAGACACAAGGGAAACATAAAAAACTCTTAAATTTTGCCATTACTTTTGGCTGTAACATAAGATCAATGAAAAATGAAGGACTTAGGACAAGCATCGCAAGCAATCTATGAGGGTTTTGCTTCTAAATGAATGAAACCAGCTTTCTAATTCTTGATTTTTTGATGTTATAAAAATAGTTGAGATTGAAAGTTCCTTAGGGAATTTTTCTTTAGTAGTATAGCTTCTTTAAATATTCTGGTACTTTACATGCAGGTTCTTTAAAAAATTAATTCCTTAAGTCTCGTTCACACCAGTTTTTATCGATTTAGATTAGTTTACGTGTATATATATGTATATTTGTAAACTAGAAATAAAATCGATGTAAAATAGTTTAACACACACACACACACACACACACACACACACACACACACACACACACACACACACACACACACACACACACACACACACACACACACACACACACACACACACACACACACACACACACACACACACACACACACACACACACACACACACACACACCTGTGTTCTTAAAATGGTGAATGGAATTTTCAAGTAGTCCTATTAGTTTGATAATATCACTGGCATCTAGGGAGAGTGTCATTACAAGGTAGCAGCAGCAATACTATTGTTTCAATGCATGACATTACCAACTACGCAATACAGCCAGCACAGATTAGTGGCATTCTTCTACTAGTGTTCTTTTTAGTGTTCTTAATATCAAACAAATTTGATATTTAGAATACTGGATTAGAGCACTGCATATTGGACTAGGATAAAATATCTGTCAATCACACCAGTTATGACATGCATTTTGCCACTGACCAGTGCTCCAGACATGAAATAAGAACACTGGTCTGAACAAGACTTTATAAAAGAAGCGTGTATCACAAACAAGCATTATTTTTTTTGAAACTTCATAATATCATGACAATAACATTACAGTTACATACAATCATACACCTCTCTACTGTTAGGTAGTGTATAACTGGCTTGTCTGCTATACAAAAATAATATTTAATCAAATGTTATAATGTAAGGAGACTGAAAGAAATATAATGGAATATTATTGAAATAAAATATGGAAACTTTCATTCAAAATAATTTAAAAAGTACAATAAAAGCTAAAAAAAAAAAATGAATATTTGTACAGGATATACACTTCAACAATTACAATATTGCTGTTGTCACTGTGTGTCCTGTGTCCTATACCCTAAATGAAGTTAAGAGAGAAAGTATTACATTAAAAATATTAAAAACGCTGAAAAAATCTTAAAAGAACGACATCGAGAGAAGATAATGATTATTACACCATGAGTATTACGTCACTTAAAATTGTTTTTAAGTTTTTCGTCAAATTCCTTATCAGCCTCTGTCGTATGTCTAATGGCAGCTCATTGTATACTTTAGCACCCATGTACAGGAATGACTTTCGTGCATATTCCTTTCTAATTCTCGGTAATCTCAGTGAACTGTTGTTACTTCTTGTTTCCTTTTCATGCTCTATTAGGGTAAAATAGTTCCGAAAATGTTCACACATATCTTTGCGTAGGCGTTTACGGACAAGTTTGCAGGCTCTCATTTTATTCGCATTTATAACTGACATGAGTCCATATTTTGTTGTTTCAGCTCCATAAACTATCTTCAGCGATCGAGAGTGAAATAAGGAATGCCTAACTATTTGCGTATTGGTGAGCTTTAGTAGTAATATACCACAGTAAGTAAATGCTGGGAGAATCATGGTGCGATAGATTGTACTATATTGCTGGCATGTTTTTCCACTGAATGGGACGTAGCCAAATGGCCAAAGTTTACAATTAGATTTAGCATTTCCATGATCCCAGGCTGATAAAATTTGATCTATTTTGCCTTCAGTGGCAATGGGGGAAAATGTGTGCCAAGCAATACAGGGGTCATATAAAATGCTTTTGATCTAAAGGGTTCATTCATTTTGACTCCCCACTTGCATGTAACTATTCAGCTAAACTTCAGTCATTTGTTTGTTACTCAGAAAAGAAAGAACAAAATATGGCACCAAGATGTGTCTTAATATTGTTTTTCGAAACAGCACTTCATTACAGCTTGTCACAAAGTTCACTATGTGGCACCACTGCTCACTGGTAAATACATTTTGAATGATCCCAAGTCATGTTGGCATTCTGAAATGGTAGTGTCGGTCTTAGCCCTAGCTGTAAGCTTAACACTGCTAGTGATTTTTAAATTTATTAGCAGTTGGAGTCTAGATGACACCCATACTTTCAAAGATCTATGCAGATATGTTTAATTGTTTATGTAGCTTAACCACACTAGATGTGCAATCAACAATCAAAGGCCTTTATAGAAACATTAGCATAATCAAGGGCAAATATCTACAACATTTGAGTTGCTAGAAATAAAAAAACAATTGGTGAGGTCCACTGTACATCAAGGTCTTTGAAAATAGTGTCTTTCAAACTTTAATGGACTATGGGAACTCTCTGAAGGTTAAGATCAATTTTTAATATCCATAATTTCTTGGGAGATCTACAACCCCAAAGTGAAAGTTGCTTTAGCAAGGAGCTCTACCCCTTCTCAACCAGCTCTTGATCATCCAGAATGCTGCAACTCTTCTGGCAACAGAATCTTGCTGCCAATTCCATAGCAATTTGAAGATTGTAAATAGTTATCTATGAGCACCAATTGCACAGTACGCAACAAATAAGCCGAAATCTGCCTTAAACTAGAATAATGGCAACTTTGACTGAAATGCTTCAGTATATGTTAGTGTGAACACATGTGTAAGATACTGTACTACTTACCATATGTAAATAAAATATTTGAGGAAAGTATTTCTGAAAGGATGTTTCATTCCATATGCGAGATTTTGATGGCATAGCCCCATAAAGTTCTTGCTTTCTCCCAGACCTTCTTGCTTCTAATTCCTGTATGCCCCTCTAGGTAAAGGTATCAGTATTTGGAAAAAATAATATGAAGTGAAAGCAGGGGAAATGATCAAACTGAGTACTCAATTATCACTTTGAAGGTAGGAAGTTCATATCCTTCTAGTCATTTTCTTGAAATATTGATAGTAAATACCTTCAATATCTTCAACTTGACAGTAAAGTTTGTAACATAGATACTTACCATCCCTTTTATTCCTTTTCAATAATGCATTTGAAGTCTATCATGTCAGTAGTAGAGTCTTGTTTTGTTGAAGTACTTCATGATACAGAGGGTTGAAACAAAATGTGTTAGTACCATGCTCCTTCTGTTAACAGTCTTTTCATTTGAGTTTTTCTGAAGTTTCTTGTAAGCTGCCATTGGTGGTCATTATGAGATCATTTTAAAATGCTTGGCCAAATATCCTTGGGATGTGTTTCTTCTATTGACTGGGGCTATGGCCCCAGCTATCTGTCCCCCTTGCCTCCTGGCCCCCAGGATCCACTACTGTAATTGTTCATCTTATGTTGTGACGTGTAGTGTGCAGTGTTGTAATACAGTGTTGTATTGTAGTGTTAAGTGAGTGAATGGTGTTGTAGGTGTATTTATGGTTTATTAAGTAAATTAGAATACATATTGCAAGCATCAACTAAAGTGGGGACTAGATGACCTAGTCTTTTCCCAGTGTGATGGAGTACTCTCCAGTCTGGAATAGAGGCCCCCCCGACTATTTATTTTTTCAAAAATGCATACCAGGACATTCTTATTGCAACCCCCCTGCTTATTAATTTTGAGCCAAGAGGAAAGCTTTCCAACCACACCCAGAATTGTTCGGCGAAAGTAACTCATTGTGAATGTTTGTTGTGCTGAAAAAGTGCTAGTATGAAATGAGTAATTGCCACAAGAAGCACTGAAAATGCAGCTGACAGTTGTGCCAATGAAGATGACATTATGAATGATGATGATAGACACATTCTTAGTATGATAGAAATATGTAATTATAAATGTAATAAACTCTTTTTCAAAAAGCTAAAGTTTTTTATCCAATGGATATGTTGGCCTTCTCTCTACCTCCATCTATAACAGCCCACCCCATAGACATTCACCTTGGAGCTTTCTTCACCCCCCTCCCACCTATTGCAACCCCCAACTTATTTACTTGCAGACTTTTTCCAACCCCCCAGTTTATTGTCAGCCCCTTCTATTCCGGACTGGAGAGTATCTGCATTATTTTGGTGGCATATAAAAAGAAGAATATGAAGAATATGTATCTGTTCTATTCCGTATATTGACAGCTGGACTATGAGTCTTTAGGTTGTAGACACTTTCTTTATGGGTGCCCATGTTCTCCTTAGCCACACTATATGCACTTGTCAGAAGGACTTTACAAGGATAATGAAGTCAGTTGTGAATCTTAGAGCATTATGACTTAGATCAGTGGTGGGAAAGTATTTCATTCATAGGACCTTATGAAAAACAGAAAATAGCATGGAAAGCTAGGTTAGCAGGATGAGCACAAGTACAGTATATGTAGTACTGAGTTTGGTTTTATTTCATGGATAAAGTTCACTGTCATAAAGCAGGTGTAGTTTATGCATGAGAAGAAATAAAGAACTGTGTTAATTTCAAAGTACTAATTATCCTTTGATGAAATTGGACTTGGTTAGTCAAGGGGCCAGGAAAGGCTTATGTCTGTGATATATAGAATAATATTGGTTTTTATATGGTCTTGGAAGGGTCCTCTTCCTTTCAAAGGTATTGACTCCTAAATGCTATGAATAGAACTTGCTATAATATACTACTACTCTACTTGGCTCCCATAAGGTATTAGGGAACCAGTCTAGGATTGGAAAGTTCTTCCATGCGTTTTTGCTGTTACTGGATAAAGGAAAACATTCAACGCTTTGCGTACCAACCCCTTACGACTCGTCAGTGTCTAAAACAGGAAGTATGATCACTTACGCAGTAGAAATGACGATTCTTTGATTTATTTCCTCGGTAGAGACACCATAGTATTTGAAACAAGCACAATCTAGGACTGACCCTAACCCTGCGGCTATGGTACACAGCATGCATTTCTACATTTTGTGGAAACCTGCAAGAGGTCAATGAACAGTGGAGGCGTCGCTGGAGCTGTCCTTTCAACAGCCTTCGATTGTCTATCACGAATTATTAATTGCAAAATTGAATGCATATGGTTTCAGTAGATCTGCCTTGCTGTTTATTCATAGCTATCTCACCAACAGGAAGCAGAGGGTAAAGGTCAATGGTTCATTTAGAACATGGACAGAAACCATCCTGGTGTGTACCGCAAGGTTCAGTCCTAGGGTCCCTTTTGTTCAATATATATCTGAATGACCTTTTCATGTTCCTGGAGGAAACCAAAGTGTGTAACTATGCGGACGATACAACTATTTATGCGTGTGGTCCTAAGATTGAAACTGTCATTGCGCATTTAGAACATGATGCCCTTAAAATAACTGAATGGTTTCCAAATAATCTTATGAAACTAAATGAGGACAAATGCCACTTAATGGTTTTTGGTGCGAAGGGAGGTAATGACATAACAATCAAAATAGGCGAGTCTTGTGTGAAGGAAAGTACGGGAGAAAATCTTCTCGTTATCACTTTCGATCAATCACTTTCTTTCAAAGAACATATCAAGATCCTGTGTAGAAAAGCCTGCCAAAAACTACATGCTCTTGCCCGTGCTTCCTGCTACATGGACACTGAAAAATTATAGCATTTAATGAGAGCGTTTGTGTTATCCCACTTTAGCTACTGTCCACTTGTGTGGATGTTTTATGATAGAACCACAAATCATAGAATAAATCATGTTCATGAAGGGGCATTGCGCATTGTGTATAAAGATCACAGAAATGATTTTGGTTATCTACTGGAGCAGAGCAATTCGGTGCCGATCCATGTACGGAACCTGCAGTTGCTAATGATGGAAATATTTAAAACAAAATCCTATCTAAACCCACCTTTCATGAAGGACATTTTTCAGGAACGAAATGTGAACTACAATCTAAAGGCCAGTTTCCACTTAGTCGCTTTGGTCGCGCGAATGAGCGAATGCACCCCCAGTGACAGGTATGGGCGATTGCAGCGAATAAGACCAGCGACTCGTCGAATGATAAATTTTGGCGGTAATAATAACACAATAAACAAAACATGGAGCTCACAAGAAGGCAATTGCTACTTATTTTATTATTACGAAGGCGTTTTCGTAGAACAAATGTTAAGCGAAAGAGATTTTGGATACGAAAGATATATTCTGAACGAAAAGCGAAAGGCGAATACCATCTGCTAGTGAGAGATATGAGGTTATTTGATGAGGAGTACTTCTTCCAACATTTTAGAATGACTCCAACAAGCTTTGAAGAAATCCTTTCATTTGTTGCTCCAATTATAACCAAATCAAGAAGTAAAAGAGAGCCAATATCTGCGAGTGAAAGGTTATGTGTCACATTACGATATTTAGTAACTGGTGATGCACAAACAACGATTTCTGCCAGTTATAGAATTAGTAAAACATCCATTTCAAGGATTGTACGTGAAACATCTGAAGCTCTATGGGAAGCACTATCATCACAAGGCTATCTAAAAGTTCCTGGATCAGAAGCAGAATGGATCGCAATTGCCGACCAATTTGAAAGCAGATGGAATTTTGGAAACTGTATTGGGGCCATAGATGGGAAGCATGTTGTTATGCAAGCCCCTGCAAGAGCTGGATCCTACTTTTATAATTATAAAAAAACCCATAGTATTGTGCTAATGGCCGCTGTTAACTCTAATTATGAATTTATATCAGTCGATATTGGGGACTCGGGTAGACAAAGTGATGGGGGAGTTTTTGCAGCAAGCGTCCTGGGTCATGCTTTGGAGGAAAAGGTACTGAATATACCACAGCCTAGACCACTCAGGGGGACTTCCAAGACTTTCCCCTTTGTTTTCGTAGGGGACGAAGCTTTTCCATTGAAGGAATACCTTATAAAACCGTATGCAAGATCCTCAATAGGCCCAAAAGAGCAAGTAGCCAATTACAGAATTTCAAGAGCACGGCGACAAGTGGAAAATGTATTTGGAATATGTGCTTCACGTTTTAGAATTTTTCGTAGGCCAATAGTTGGAAATGTTGAAACAGTAGTGTCAATCACAAAAGCAGTTGTTTCACTTCATAATTATCTAATGTTTGGGCGCAGTTTCAATAATGGAAACAGATATTGTCCAAATGGATTTGCCGAGGGGGATTGGGCAGAAGAAACAATTGAAACCGTGGGTTTCCAAGCCTTATCTTGTACTGGTTCTCACAATTATACAAGAGATGCAAAAAAAGTACGCGATGACTTTCGAGACTATTTTAATGGTGTAGGGTCAGTCCCTTGGCAGTGGGACTTAGTCTCAAGAACATCTGATCCTTTTGATGCATAAAATCCATATATAATCAATGATTTATATGTCAATGATTTAATAATTTTACAATTTATACCAAATTAGAAAAAAACAGTTGTGTCCTCATTAGGATTCCTCGTCTGCAAATTCGTATTTCATGAGAAGCTGCATGATTTCAACTTTTGCTAGACGATTCTTTTTGGGTGGCAAATTCTTCAAAATAGGGACGATACTCTCAACAAAGCTCTGGTCAGGATCGATGACTTTCTCTTTTTCAGTCTCAGTCTTTAAAGCTTCAATGATGTACTGATCCCCTGGGTCTATCATGGCTTTCTTCATTGGAACTCTTGAGGCACTACGGTCAGAACTTCTTTTCTGAGATGTGGTAGGGAGAGACAAAAGCTGTTCTGGTGTTTTATCTGTTGTAATGGTAGCATGGATTGCATTTGAGCTGAGTAGGCTTGATTCACAAGGACTTGCTGGATCGTCAATATTGCTGACAGTGGGTCGATTTGCGATGGTATCTCTTATAAACATTAACTGTGCAAAGAGCTTGCATTTTGGCAAATTTTGTGCTTCAGCTCCTGACCTCTGCATTCTCTCTCGTCTTTTTTGACATTTACTAAAGTTGTCTTTGAGGTTTTTCCAGACTTTTTTCAAGAAGCCCACTAAAGTAATAATGCATCCATTAAAGTTCGAAAATGTTTGCCTGTCATGCCCCAGTAGTCTACGTTCTGTTTTAAGCAATAAACTGTGAATGCTACTAAAAATTTTGTTGGACATCCAATGAATGTTCTGATATTTCTGCCCCCCCCCCCTTGTAAACTACGTTTGTTTCCTTTCATCCTGGCAGGCAGTTAAGTTTTTAACAACTCCTGATTTCCATTACTTCATAGAAAATTCACAACTATAACGATTTGAAAGATATTTACATTACCTATACATTGCAATTTCTCTACTTAAGAACTAAGCTAGACAGCTACAACACAATGATATTTACCTTCTTTCCCAAACAAAGAAGCTAACTCTGACCATGCATTGTTTTTCTTTGTAGCGTCTTTATATCCTCTACAGCGAGTATTCCAAATGCACTCGTATTTTCTTATCTCTTCTACTAGCAACTCCTCATTTAATACACCATCTGGAACATCACTACAATCTGCACTGAAGGATTCTGAAAAGCTCTGTGAATCCTCCTCAAAACTAACATTGCTTGGGTCCCCTGTTTCACTTTCATCGACAAGTTGATTAGATTGTCCTTTCAGTTGTTGAATTATTGCTATTAGCTCTTGTTTATTGATAGTATTTATCCCTGCCATCTGGATTCCAAAAGACCTCACCTTCTTCTGAGTTTAATCATGAAGAATACAACACTTTTTAGTTAACCGTCGGGATTATCACAGAAAAATAGTTGTACCATACTGGACAGCTCAGGAAGGGTTAGGCAAGATGTTAAAACTTATCGAGTAATCATGAAATTCTGCACTTCAAAATCATTTCCTGACGATTCATGTTTCAAATCAAACCATACATAAGAAATACACAATAGGATGTAGCAATACTACGAGAAAACGTAGTTTACGGGTTGAAGGTAAAAATGAGCGAAGGAAGTACCCTAAAGTGTCTATTGTTTGTGCAATTCATCTCTCCCTACAAGCTCGGGGTTTTCCCAACATACTCAAATATCAAAACTAACTGCACAATATCAGGAAACTCCCCACTTCACTGCCTTGCTATTGTTTGAAGTGCCAAGGCACTGCGCGAATTCGCTCAGTAGTTCAACTCAGTTGAACTACTGAGCGAACGGGAGATCATTCGCAGCGAAAAAAATTCTTGTTCACTGCGCATGCTCAGAGGGCCATTCGCTCATTCGCGCGACCAAAGCGACTAAGTGGAAACTGGCCTTAAGACATGGCAATGATGCTCAACTCCCAAAGGTGCGAACCACGTCCTCTGGAATTGAGACCATAACCTATCTTGGAAGCAGATTGTGGCAACTTTTGCAGCAGGAAATAAAACAGTCAAATACCCTTTCTATATTCAAAAAAATAATTAAATGTTGGAAAGGTGGTGAGTGCAACTGTAGGCATTGCAAAACATATATTCCGCAAGTTGGGTTCCTAACAGGATAATCGTTTTTATCCCGTAATCTATACTTATATATATATATATATATATATATATATATATATATATATATATATATATATATATATATATATATATATATATATATATATATATATATATATATATATATATATATATATATATATATATATATATATATATATATATATATATATATATATATATATATATATATATATATATATATATATATACATTGTAAATTTTTCCCCCTTATTCATTTTAGAAATTGTAAATATTTATCCAAAGTAGGCCTTAATAAGCTGTAATTTAGCTGTTGTTCTGTCTATTAGCCGACTATAAATAAATTAATGATGATGATGATGATGATGATGATGATGATGATGCGCTCCACGACCCTGTCCCACGAGAAAATAAACAGCGTCGAGTTGGCTACAAGCAATTTCAACTGCAACGGATTGTTAACATCTTGTCTTTTATAATGTCCATAACAGCTTATTGCCTCCTAAGCGCATAAAACATACTGTGGTGGACACTAATATGTTTATTGGAGGAAGAATGTGTACTTAACTTTGAAAGATGTCACAGAAATTTCTAAAGTTTCTTAACCCTTTCCTTGTAGTTCTGTTTAAAGTCTGTCTATCATCAGGTTTCTTATAAACTGGTTTCATGTGAAAACATGGGGTAAGCCGCAAAAATTACACAGTACGACACCTCGTTTGAAACAGAAACTGAGCAATTCGTAGTGATGACGATCAAAAATGTATTACAGTCCCAACCTATGATGTAAATGATACTAGCTTACTGGTTCATTATACTA
Source organism: Mastigias papua (assembly GCA_964019165.1). Lineage (NCBI taxonomy): Eukaryota > Metazoa > Cnidaria > Scyphozoa > Rhizostomeae > Mastigiidae > Mastigias > Mastigias papua. Next base: position 7,844,101 of record OZ025275.1, on the reverse strand, counting down.
TTTTGCTTAGCTTCGAATTGTTTGATTACTGCCTCCCTCTCTGTATCCTCTCTTTGATACAGTGGGACTGCAACGTTCTGAATATCGAATCTCTCTACTTCATCTCCGTCTGAACTGTTCTTTGATGCTAGTATTCAGAATTAAAGCTCACTCGTTGCCTTTAAAATTCATTGTAAGCCTTCGTAATTCCATATGGAGTGACCTTTCTTGCCTGTGCGTGTCAAGGTATTTACGTCACAACTCTCGTTCCAGGCCACTTCCGTTTTGTCGGAAATTGTTCTGCCCGTAGAGCGTTACAATTTCATCTTTTCCAGATAGTAGAGCCGAAATTTGCAAAAAATAATCTCACCATGAAAAGAAGCGGAAATTTGTACACCGATATCAACAATAAAAAGTTTCGGTTCATAAGCACTTTAAGACCGATGAAGGAATTAAAGGCCCTTGTGATGCATGCTTAAAAGAAAACAGAGTCGGAATTCCTTTCCGAAAGAAGAAGCAACGAGACTAACAGAGCTGTTAGTAATAATCCACTCGGATGTTTGTCGGCCAATGAAGAGCAAAAGTCTAGGTGGTAATGCATATTTTCTCACCTTTGTAGATGATAAATCCAGATTTACAACGGTTTATTTCATGAGAAATGAAAGTGAAGTCTTCAATAAATTCAAAGAATTTGAAGCAATGGCCACCAACGTGACAGGCAAAAGAATAAGAATTTTGAGGTGCGATAATGGAGGAGAGTATACCTTAAAAGTTTTTAATGAATACTTAAAGAGTAAAGGCGTCCAGAGGCACTTTTCAGTGCCAAGAACACCAGAACAGAATGGTGTGTCTGAGCGCATGAATAGCACCATACAAGAAGTGGCAAGAGCAATGGTTCATGGCGCTGGACTGTCTGACATTTATTGGGCAGAAGCAGTGTTGACAGCCGTAATCATTAGGAGCAGATGCCCAACGACAGCTGTTCAACATATGACACCACATGAATATTTCTATGGAAAGAAACCAGATGTTTCTAACTTCAAAGTCTTTGGATGTACAGCATATATGCACATGTCAAATCAAGAAAGAAGAAAGTGGGATGCTAAGTCAGTGAAATGCATTTTCATTGGATACTCCATAAATAGTAAAGGATATCGTCTATGGGACCCAAAAGCCAGACGTATACATGCATCAAGAGATGTTGTATGTTTTGAAGCGGATTTTGATGGACGTACCAATGAGTCACAATGTGTCAATTGAAGTTCAAAATCTGACATTACTTTGCCTTCTACTGTTATTTCAAATTATAATAATGATCAAGAAGCAGTTTCCAATCATGATGATGTTGCAAGAAGTAATGATGAAAGTGATGGGAGGAAAGAGAAATACCTCGCCGTTCAACAAGTAACAGAAAGGTACCTGAAAGAATTGATTTCATTATTGGAAACTGGTGGGAAGTCGATGAAGCATTATATAGTTGTGCAGATAATGTGATGGGAGAGCTAAAACAGTCAAAGAGGCACTAGAGTCACCGGATAAATCAAAGTGGACAAATGCATTTGATTGTGAGTATGAATCTCTCGTTGAATACAACACATGGGATCCCTTGGAACCCCCAAAAGAACAGAACATTATAGGTTCAAAATGGGTTTTCAAAGTGAAATATAATGCGGATGGATCTATAGAACGGTACAGAGCACGTCTAGTAGCAAAAGGTTTCACACAGAAGGCTGGAATCGATTTCGAAGAGACTTTTTCTCTTGTAGTGAGATACACGTCTATAAGAGCACTTCTGGCCATTGTCAATCAGTTAGATCTAGAGCTTCACCAGATGGATGTCTCTACCGCATTTCTTAGTGGAGAATTAAAAGAGGACATTTATATGTCACACCAGAAGGCTACATGCAAGAAGGGAAAGAAGGTATGGCCTGTAAGCTAAATGAAAGCATTTACGGGCTAAAGCAAGCATCTCGATGCTGGTATGATACATTGGATAAATTCTTAAAAGATGCCAAGTACAGGCAATGTGCAGCAGATTCGTGCATATACATGAAGTAAGTGGAGTACATTGCACGTACATAGCAGTTTACGTGGGTGATATACTGATTGCAAGCAATAGCAAAGTGATGTTGCACAACGAAAAGAAATTGCTACAAGAGCGTTTCAACATTAAAGATCTCGGAGAAGCACATTATCGTTTGGGAATACAGATACAAAAAAACCGAGAACAAAAGCAGATGCTTTTACATCAAACAAAGTACTTGACAAATCTATTGGAGAAATATGGAATGAGTGACAGTAGGTCAATTTCCACTTCTCAAGAGCAAAACAAAGTCATGATGCCAAATGGGGATGAACCAGTGGATAAAGTAAGATATCAAGCTGTACTTGGAAGCATAACATATGCAGTAAAAGCAACTCGTTTTGATCTATCTCAAGCTTTAGGATCAGTCAACCAATTCGCATCAAATCCAAGAAAAGAATATTGGACAGTGGTGAAAAGAATTCTATGCTACATGAAAGGAACTGTAAATCATGGAATACTGTTTGATGCTCAGAAAGAAACTGACGTTCATCTTGAAGGGTGTGTTGATGCTGACTGGGGAAGCAATCCAAATGGAAGGGAATCTCAGTCGGGATATGCATTTTTTGTGTGAGGAGGAATAATTAGCTGGACAAGTAAAAAGCAGGCCATGATAACCCTATCGTCAACAGAAGCTGAATATATAGCAGC